>JAVJIF010019320.1:0-90061 GCA_038442645.1 Agave tequilana | reverse complement strand
TTGCCTCACATGGAAACAAAGAGTTAGGAGAAGAAAATAATGAGAGATAAAGAGAGAACTTTTCATAGAGTGTCACCCTCAATTACAAGCACTTTTACTTTCATCTATGTACTACGCTCTTACCTATCACATGATCTACAAGAAATAAAAAATACAAAGAGGAAGAAGAAGAATAACTAACCTAAACTATCCTAAAAACTATATACATGGAAAAAAACAACTTGAAAACTCTCCTCGTCTGAGCTCTGAAAATTCCAGGGTATTTATAGGCCAACGGGGGCACCAGGAGGGTGTCACGGGGACGCGCGTTGAATCTCGACGTGCGGCTCCATGGTAGCCGTGTTTCTGCGGCGCGTATAGACGCCGCGCGCGCAGCGCCTTCTGTCACGTGCTCCCCTGTCAGATGTATTCCCTGGTTTCTGAATATGGGCACCTGGTTTTGACAGAATCATCTTCCAAAATAAATGGCTATGTGTGTAAGGTTTAAATCACTAAATAAATGGGATTTTTGCTTCTTCTTCATTTCATGCCATGGACTTAGAAACATATAAGAGAGGTGTTATTAACAAAATTTAATATTGAATAAATGTGAAGATGTGGTATGAAATATGTATATTAGAGACTAATCACACCCCCACCTTATATTTTGCTCGTCCTGAGCAAAACAGAAAAATTAAGAAAATTATTACACCACTTTCGCAGGTGATGCGATTGCATTGAGCGTGTGCAACAAGCCATTAAACCTCAAGGTTTTTCCTAGAGGAAGAGTTTTGTCTCCTGTGGGTTTTCATCAGATTACACCCAAAAATCCATAAAGAAAAAAATTAAATGTTAGTATTATGAAAATGCATTTTGAAATAAAGAAAAGTATTGAAATATTTTTGTGAAAATATAGGGATTCAAGCTCATAGGTTAACCAGAAATTATTCTTCCTTAAACTAAGTCTAAATGCAAAATCTTATTATAAATTAAATGTAAGAATTTAAAATTGAATCGGTTTTTTGATCTTTCATAAAACTCTTAGAAAAATATGCACTTTGTGAACTGTAAAGATTTTTAGAATATCGACTCTAAATTTCATGCCATTTATTTATATTATTTTTCTTCTCTTAGTTTTTTTAAGCTGTCTAGCTTACCCGGGTAGTGAGCCTTTAGCCGGTTACTTTCAAACTAGATGATTTTAGAGAACCAGATGAGTAAACATCCCTTGAGATTAAGGACTCGAGTAAACAAGGCTACAAAACTAAAGGAGATTTTGTCCACCGTTTTAGGCATAAACAATCATGCTTCCTGAGGCATAACTACCCAGCTTTAATAAGTAATTTTTATTATCATCATTTATATATATATATATGTATGTATGTGTGTGTGTGTGTATATATATTATGGCATTTTTAGTTTTTGTTTCAATCCCAAAAAATTGGCAAAAAATTGTGTAAGTGTGAAGTGCATATATCTAAGGCACAAATTCGAGATCAAATTATCTTTCTGATCTTACTTTCTTATCCTAAAATTTAAATAAGATCTATTTTTTTAACTGGGCTTAAGACTTCATAATTTTAGATCTTCTTAATTCTAAGATCCTCTTATTTTTCTTAAAAATAAATCAAAACTATTTCTCTTGCTTCAAAAAGTTTTGTAAAAAAAAAGAAAAGAGTTTCTATACAAAAGAAAAATCTAAAAAAATTTCTAAAAAGAAGTATAAAAGAAAGAAAATTTAAAACTAACTATGTTAGTAAACCTTCCCCCCACACTTATCTTATGCATTGTCCTTAATGCAATGTGAATGTTTATATGCATGAAACAAATAGGGAAGGAAAAATTACCTCAAGGTGGTGGTTCCGGTGGTTGTTTGATTAGTCCACGAAGTACGGCCCAATTCAGAGATTGTGGACCTCGAAGGAACCTTCCAGTGACCTCTCTATTATTACCCAGTAAAAGAATGTAGAAGTGTAGGGCTTTATTTAAAAATTATCCCCATTTATTTTTCAATTTTCAAAAATAATTCTTAAGTTATTTTGTTTAACACTTTTGTCCAACAATGAAGTGTGATTTTGAGAGAAGATTGATTTGAACTCAAATGAAACAGGAATAAAAATCGATACCGACTCAGGAATTTGACTCAGATCAAGTCGAGATTCAAAAATAGGAGTCGAAATTGGTTCAAAAATGGGGTCCAAACCAAAGAATTGATGTTCACACACTTTTCCCATTAACAGAATGTGATCATAAATATTGGTGATTCAATTTCACGGTGTACTGGAACATGATTCAATGTTGGCTTCGGAATAAAGAAAAAATCTAGTAAAATTATCGGAGTCATTATTGAGTTAAAAAGTGAAATGAAATTACTAACTTAAGGTTCAGGATCACTTTCATGTTCAATTTCAATTTCAGGAAAGGGGCAACTTGTCAAAATGTCAATGTGATTTTTAAGACTTAGAGTTTGGTCAAATTCAAATGGGTGTGCTGAAATTGAATCTTAATTTTAAAATATCATAATTCTTGGGTCCAATCGATAGAGTTAGGGATATAAGGATTGGTCAAAGGTTGACAAGAAAGATTTTCCTCATTCTCATTGATCAATTTACTCATTATTTACTCTAACCTACTGATAGGCCGGGTAACAGAATTTTGAGTCTGAATCATGTCTTTCTATACTCTTTGCAATTGGTTCCTCTTGAAAAGGTGAGTATGGAAGTTGGTTTTGGAAATTATGGTGAAGTCGTGAGTGTATCAGATTTTGCGATTGTTGCTCGGACTCACGCAAGAGTTCCATATTCATTTTCAGGATGGATGGTTGTTCATTTTGAATCGGTGCGACTAGAAAAGATGAGTATGACTCTTGAAAATTTGGTTCAGATGATGAGTCCATTATATTTTGAAATTATTGCGATGTTTCATAAAAGACTTCCAAACTGTTTTCTAGTCAGATTTTTCTTCAATTGGATGTTCTAGAAAATGAGTATATGAAGTTTGATGTGGAAAGGATTGTAAATTGAGCAAATTTTAAATTTGTTGCTGGGACTCAAGCATGGCTTCCATACTCCTTTTCAAATCGAATTTTTCTTCAAAGGGTGGTTCTGAAAAAGGAGTATAGTAAGCAAAATCGGGGAATGGATATTGCGAAAATTGTGGACAAAGTGGTTGAAAATTTGACTCGGGGAAGGTGAATCCCCATGAACTCTGTGAAGAGTAGAAATTATTTTGAAAATCTTGGTTATAGGACTGGGGGTATGGGTCATATTGAGTCGGATAATCCAAGTCCAGCCTATATGGTTGGTTCATATTGTACATAGCCGTTTGGAGTAATCCGAGTCAAATGAGGTCGGGGTGAAATATAGATTCATATTAGGATTGAAAGAATTATTGTTGAATTTCATTTCACAAACAAACACAAACAAAAAAAGAAAACGCAAACAAACAAACAAAAAAAAAAGAAAAAGCAAAAGCAAGCCTATATTAGGGTTGACCTGGACCTAGATGACTCCTAACAGGTTAAATTGTCCACAGGAGGTACATTATAGGAATCTGACCACAAGTTAATCGGCCAGGTAGGGACAAGATCAGTGGGAGGTATCCGTGTCGGAGCAACGGGCCTAATTATGCCAACAACTGTTCTTCGAGGTATCCCAACCTTTGACACTGATTTGACAAGAGTCAAACTCTAACAACTTTCCCCTTAGGTCAATCTCTTGAATAAGTCAGAGATGTCCCTAGGGGCCAACGTCTAGCAAATTTTATTTAGGCTTGAATTGTGTGGTGGGGAGGTGGTTTTTGGACTAAGGGAGGGTAATGACTTTCTCACTTTATGTTGTATCGGGTTATGCCCTTAAGTTCTAATTCGTGCAAGTGTGCAATATAAATAAGAATGAACACACAAGCGAGTAAATCACTCACGTATTTGTCCTAACTATATGCAGTGCAATATGTACACCTCGGTCCAGATCATAACAACAGAAGAACAAAATAAAGTATATTGGAATGAAAATTGACACGTGCCTAAATGCAAATGTCTAAACCATTTTAAAGCATTCAATTACCATTTTTTAGTTCTTAATTATTACAGTACACAGGTAATCTAAGCAAAAATTAGCAGCAGAAGACAGCAATATACAAAGATCTACCCAACCACACAACAACTTTTGAAGAACTTGCTCCCTACTTTCTTGAGCAGGGAAAGCAAATGTGAGCTTCTGCAATGCTAAAAATTTGACCTGCACATCAAAAAATAAAGAAGAAAAGTTAACAAAAATATAAAATCAAACCATTATCATCCCCGGCAACGGCAGCAAAATTTGATCGGGAGAAAACCGTGAGCAAAAAGTGTATGTTTGAAATCATGATGCTTTGGCTTCCTCGATACTTCCGTTAAAGCATAGAGGCTAAACGGGTCGAATCCACAGGGACAGGAAGCAATTGAAATTATTACCGGTCTATTCACATGTGTGTTAACGGTTCTTCTATGTTTTAAAGAATGAAAAGAAAAGAAAACAAAGAATGGAAAGAGAAGTGTATGGTGGAAACACAGATAGAAACATTAAAGAGAAGATTTTTGTGATTTTTGTATTTATTTCTAAAACAAAGTAAAAATGAAAGAAAATCCATGGCTACTAACTACTAATGGCTCCACTAACCATGTTAACCTCTTAGTGATAGTTCCCTCACATATATCCTTGGCCATCACTAGTCCTTGAGTCAAGAGCATTTCAAAGCATGACCCATAAGATCACTTTCACATCCAACTCAACAACAAGTGCAAGCTACACTTAAACTATTTAAACTAAACTAAAGTGAGCATGGAATAAAGTAATGTTAGCTTGTTAGTAGAATCCATCATCATGAGCCAATGGCTCTTGCAAGAGCAAGACCCAGTAGAGACTATTAGATTCATGTGGATTATTAAGTAAGGAGTTAGTAAGTTAGTGGTTAGTAGTTAGTTTTCATGAGAGAAAATTAGCTAAGCATGTAAAAAGAGTTAGAGAGAAGAAAATAAAGAGAGATAAAGAGAGAACCTTTCATAGAGTGTCACTCTCCATTACAACACTCTTACTTTCATCCTATGTACTACTCTCTTACCTATTACATGATCTATAAGAAATGAAAAATACAAAAGAGGAAGAATAAGAACAAAAAACCTAAACTACCCTAAAAACTACATACATGAAAAAGAAACAACCTTAAACCTCTCCTCGTCTGAGCTTTGAAAATCTCAGGGTATTCATATGCCAAGGGGGGCACCAGGAGGGTGTCACGGGGCCGCGCGTGGCCACGAAAAATGTGGCCAGGAACATGTTTTCGTGGCCGTACAGGCGCTGCGCATGCTGCGCCTTCTGTCACGTCATGGCAGTTTGCTCCCTTGTCAGACGTAGCCCCTGATTTCTGGATATGGACACCTAATTTTGACAGAACCATCTTCCAAAGTCAACGGTTATATGTGTAGGCTTTAAATCACCAAATAAATGAGATTTTTTGGGCTTCTTCTTCATTTCATGCCATGGACCTAGAAACATATAAGAGAGGTGCTATTAACAGAATTTAATATTGAATAAATGTAAAGAAGTGGCATGAAATATTCATATTTAGAGACTAATCACACCCCGCCACTTATCTTTTGCTCGTCCAGAGCAAAACAGAAAAATTAAGAAAATTATTACACCACTTTCGTGGGTAATGTGATTGCACAGAGCGTGTGCAACAGGCCATTTAACCTTTAGGTTTCCCCTAGAGGAGGAATTTGTCTCCTGAAGGTTTTCAGTAGATTGCACCCACAAAATCCATCAAAAAAGTAATCAAATGTTAGTATTTTGAAAAACACATTTTGAATAAAGAAAAGTGTTGAAATATTTTTGTGAAAATATAAGGGATTCAAGGTCATAGGTTAACCAAAAATTATTCTTCCTTAAACTAAGTCTAAATGCAAAATCTAAATTAAATGTAAGAATTTAAAATTGAATCGATTTTTTGATCTTTCATACAACTCTTAGAAAAATATGCACTTTGTGAACTGTGAAGATTTTTTGGGATATCGACTCTAACTTTTATGCCATTTATTTATATTATTTTTTCTCTTAGTTTTCTTAGGCTTTCTAACTTACCCGGGTAGTGAGCGTTTAGCCGGTTACTCCCAAACCAGATGGTTTTAGGGAACCAGATGAGAAAACATCCCTTGGGCTTAAGGACTTGAGTAAACAAGGCCACAAAACTAAAGGGGATTACTTTATTTTTGTCTACCATTTTAGGCGTGTATAATCATGCTTCCTGGGGCATAACTACCTAGCTTTAATAAGTGATTTTTATTATCATCATTTTATATATATATATATAAAATAGCATTTTCAGTCTTTGTTTCAATCCCAAAAATTGTATAAGTGTGAAGTGCATATATCTAAAGTAAAAAATTCGAGATCAATTTATCTTCCAATCTTACTTTCTTATCCTAAAATTTAAACAAGATCTATTATTTTGAATTGGCTTAAGACTTCAAAATTTGGGATCTTCTTAATTCCTAGGATCCTGTTAATTTTCTTAAAAATAAATCAAAATTATTTCTCTTATTTCAAAAAGTTTTATAAAAAATAAAAGAAAAGAGTTTCTATACAAAAAAAATCTAAAAAAATTTCCAAAAAGAAGTGTAAAAGAAAGAAAATTTTAAACTAACTATGTTAGTAAATCCTCCCCATACTTATCTCATGCATTGTCCTTAATGCAACGTGAATGTGTATATGCATGAAACAAATAGGGAAGAAAAATTACTTCAAAGTGGTGGTTCCGGTGGTGGTCTGATTGGTCCACAAAATGCGGCCCAATTTAGAAATTATGAATATAGAAAGAACCCACCAGTGACCTCTCTATTATGACTCAGTAAAAGAATGTAGAAGTGTATAGTTTTATTTACAAAATTATCCCCGTTCAATTTTCAATTTTCAAAAATAATTCTTTGAGTTATTTTGTTCAATACTTTTGTCCAACAATGAAGTGTGATTTTGAGAGATGATTGATTTAGACTCAAATAGAACAGGAACAAAAATCGATACTAATAAGGGAATTTGACTCAGATCAAGTCGAGATTCAAAAGTGGTTGTCGAATTTGGTTCAAAAATGGGGTCCAAACTAAAAAATTGATGTTCACATACTTTCAACAGAATGTGATCGTAAAATATTGGTGATTCAATTTCATGATGTACTAGAACATGATTCAATGTTGATTTTGAAATAAAGAAAAAAAATCTGGTAAAGATATCAGAGCAATTATTGAGTCAAAAAGTGAAATGAAATTACCAACTTGAGGTTCAGGATCACTTTCATGTTCAGTTTCAATTTCAGGAAAGAGATAACTTGCCAAAATGTCAATTTGATTTCAAAACTTGGAGTTTGGTCAAGTTCAAATGAGTGTGCTGAAATTGAATCTTGATTTTCAAAATAACATGATTCTTGGGTCCAATCGGTAGAGTTAGGAATATACGGATTAGTCAAAGGTTGACAAGAAGATTTTTCTCATTCTCATTGATCAATTCACTCATTATTGAGTCTAACCTACTGATGGCCGGGTAACAGAATTTTGAGTCTAAATCATGTCTTTCATACTCTTTGCAATTGGTTCTTCTTAAAAAGGTGAGTATGGAAGTTGATTTTGGAAAATATGGTGAAGTCGTGAATCTATTAGATTTTGTGATTGTTGCTCGGACTCACGTAAGAGTTCCATATTCATTTTCCAGGATGGATTTTGTTCATTTTGAACCGGTGTGACTGGAAAAGATGAGTATGACACTTAAAAATTTGGTTGAGATGATGAGTTAAACATATTTTAAAATTATTGCGCTGTTTCACAAAAGCCTTTCAAACTCTTTTCTATCTCAGATTTTTCTTCAAGTAGATGTTCTAGAAAAGGAGTATATAGAGTTGATGTGAGAAGGATTGTGAATTGAGCAAATTTTGAATTTGTTGTTGGGACTCAAGCATCGCTTCCATACTCCTTTCCAAATAGGATTTTTCTTTCGAGGGTGGTTTTGAAAAAGAAGTATAGTAAGCAAAATCAGGGAATGAATATTGTGAAAATTGTGGACAAGGTGGTTGAAAATTTAACTCGGGGGAGGTGAATCCTCATGAACTCTGTGAAGAGTAGAAATTATTTTGAAAATCTTGGTTTATTTATTCGGATAATCCCACTCCGGCCTATATGGTTAGTTCATGTTGTACATAACCAGGTTGGAGTTATCCGAGTCAAATGAGATCGGGTGAAATATGAATTCATATTAGGATTGAAAGAATTATTGTTGAAATCCATTTCACAAACAAACACAAACACAAAAAGAAAAATCAAACAAACAAACAAAAAAGAAAGAAATAGCAAAACCAAACCTATATTAGGGTTGACCTACACCTAGAAGACTCCTAACTGGTTAGACTGTCCACGTGAGGTACATTGTAGGAATCTAACTGCAAGTTAATCGGCCAGGTAAGGGTAAGATCAGTGGAAGGTATCTGCGTCAGAGCAATGGGCCTAATTATGTCAAACCACTGTTCTTCGAGGTTTCGCCTCTCAATCCCCAACTATAAACACCGATTTGACATGAGTCAACTTTTAACAACTTTCCCCTTAGGTCATCTCTTAAATGAGTCCGAGATGCCCCTAGGGGCCAACGTCTAGTAATTTTTATCAAGGCTTGGATTGTGTGAGTGGAGAGATGGTTTTTGGGCTAAGGGAGGATAATGACTTCCCCACCTTATGTTGTATCGGGTTATGCCCTTAAGTTTCAATTCGTGCAAGTGTGCAATATAGATAAGAATGAACACACAAATCGAGTAAATCACTCACGTATTTGTCCTAATTATATGCAATGCAATATATACACCTCGTCCAGATCACAACAAGTATATTGGAATAAAATTGACACGTGCCTAGATGCAAATGTCTAAACTGTTTTAAAACATCCAATTACTGTTTTTTAGTTCTTAATTATTACAATGCACAAGTAATCTAAACAAAAATTAGCAGCAGAAATAGCAATATACAAAGATTTTTCCAACCACACAACAACTTTTGAAGCACTTGCTTCCTACTTCTTGAGCAGGAAGATGCAAGTAAGTATGGACTTTTGCAATGCTAAAAATTTGACCTGCACATCCAGAAAATTAAAAGAAAATTAACAAAAATATGAAATCAACCATCCCATCCCCGCAACTGTGCCAAAATTTGATAGGGAAAACCGTGCACGAAAAGTGTATATTTTTGAAATCTCGAGTTAAAAGTGCGTGCTTTGGCTTCCTCGATACTTCCGTTTAGTATAGAGACTAAATGGGTCGAATCCACAAGGACAGGAAGCGATAGAAGCTTTATCAGTCTATTCACATGTGTGTTAACGGTTCTTCTATATTTTAAAGAATAAAAAGAAAATAAACAAAGAATAGAAAGAGAAGTGCATGACGGAAACAAAGATAGAAACATTGAAGAGAAGGTTTTTTGTGATTTTTGTATTTATTTCTAAAACAAGTAAAAATGAAAAAAAAACTCATGGCTACTAACTACTGATGGCTCCACTAACCATGCTAACCTCTTAGTGATAGTTGTCTCAAATATATCCTTGGCTCTCACTAGTTCTTGATTCAAGAGCGTTTCAAAACATGACCCATAAGATAACTTTCACATCCAACTCAACAACAAGTGCAAGCTACACAAACCATCAAAACTAAACTAAAGTATGCATGGAATAAAGTAATGTAAGCCTGTTAGAGAGTTAGGATGTTAAAGTGTTAGAATCTATCATCATGAGCCATCAATGGCTCTTGCAAGAGCAAGCCAAGTAGAGGCTATTAGATTCATGTGGATTATAAAGTAAGGAGTTAAGTTAGTGATTAGTAGTTAGTTACTATGAGAGAAAATTAACTAAGTATGTAAAGGAGTTAGAGAGAAAAAATAATGAGAGATAAAGAGAGAACCTTTCATAGAGTGTCACCCTTCATTACAAGCACTCCTACTTTCATCTTATGTACTACTCTCTTACCTATTACATGATCTACAAGAAATGAAAAATACAAAAGTGGAAGAAGAACACTAATCTAAACTGCCATAAAAACTACATACATAGAAAAGAAACAACCTAAAACCTTCCTCATTGAGCTCTGAAAATCTCAGGGTATTTATAGGCTAGGGAGCACCACAAGGTTGTCAAGGGGCCGGGCGTCGATTCGACGCACTGCTCCATGGTACGGCCGCGAAAACGTGGCCAGGGCTACTTTTTCGCGGCCGTACAGGCGTCACCCGCGCGCAGTGCATTCTGTCACGTCATGTCAGTTTGCTCCCCTGTCAGATGTAGCCCCTGCTTTCTGGATATGAGCACTTGATTTTGACAGAACCATCTTCCAAAGTCAATGACTAAATGTGTAGGATTTAAATCACTAAATAAATGAGATTTTTGGGCTTCGTCTTCATTTCATGCCATGGACCTAGAAATGTACAATAGAGGTGCTATTAACAGAATTTAAATATTGAATAAATATGAAAATATGGTATGAATATATATATATTTAGAGACTAATCACCGATCTATAGTGAGGACCTAGGAATAATTTTTTTAGTTGTTGGGGAAACAAGAGTAGTTGAATATATGTGTGTATCCCTGCTGAAGTCTTCTGCCCGCTTCTCTTCGTTAACCACCATATACTGAGCAAAACGACTCAGCCTTAAGAATTCAGCATCATACTCGTCGACAGATCGATTCCACTGCTGAAGTCGGATAAACTGTTCTTCCATCTCCTTCTGAGCTGTGGCAGGAAAGAACCTATCATAAAAGATTTTAAAGAGATGGTCCCAATTGATGAATTTATCCAGTCTCTCGCTTCTTCGGCTAGCCACCAGGTCCTGGCTACATCTTTCAGTTGAATCCTAGCAACCTCTACTGGTTCTCCTCTGAGACCTGTGCCGCTTTCAAAGATTTGTGACATCAATCAGCCATTGCTCAACATCAAGAGGTCTCTCCTCTCCTGTGAATATTGCCCACTGTAACCGTCTAAAGTATGATACGTTGCCCGACCTTTGTTCTTTAGGAGCTGCTACTAATCCTTGCCGAATGAGTTCTGTCTGTTTTTGTTGATTCTCCATCATATTATGAATAACCCTCAGAATATATGCATTCTCTCCTGTGGGTCCATTCTGTGATTGCCCAGCGTTGTTACAACTCGCTCTTCTATCCATATCTATGTTGGTAGGAGATGATTGGAAACTGAAAAGTGAAAAGATAGATGGAATTTAGGAATCAAGGGAAGGAGTATCAGGAAGGAATAGATAACTTTGTACATTGTTGTTGGATTGTATACTAATTAGTCTCTAAAACTGCATATTTCATACCACATCTTCACATTTATTTAATATTAAATTATGCTAATAATACCTCTCTTGTATGTTTCTAGGTCCATGGCATGAAATGAAGAAGAAGACCCAAAATCACCATTTAATTGGTGATAAAAAGCCTACAAAGATAGCCACTGACCTAGGAGGGGATTATGTCAAACCAAAGGCCCAAAACCAGAAACCAGGACCTGTATCCGACAGGGGACCGACGCGACAGCGCGTAGCAAGAGTGCTTGTAATAGAATACCTCTCTTTGGGCCAGGGTTTGTCCCTCTGGCCCCCTTTCTCCTGGTGCCTATAAATACCCCTTACGGTTCTTCTTCAGAAAAAATCCAGAGAGTGGTGTAGTTTTCTTTCCATGTTGTAGTTTAGGGTATTTTAGTTTAGTTCTTCTTCTTCTCCCTCTTTGTATTTTTCATTTCGTTTAGAAATTGTAATAGGAGAGAGAGTGATACATGATTGAAAAGTAAGAGTGCTTCTAATAAAAGGTAACAAGCTATGAAAGGTTCTCTCTTTACCTCTCTTTGTTTTCTCTCTAACTTTTTTACATGCTTAGCTAATTTTTTCTCATGGCAACTAAATACTAACCACTAACTTACTAACTTCTTACTTGATAATCCACATGAATCTAATAGCCTCTACTTGACCTTGCTCTTGCAAGAGCCATTGATGGCTCATGATGATGGATCTAACACTCTAACATCCTAACTCTCTAACAAGCTAACATTACTTTATTCAATGCTTACTCTTATTTAGTTTTGATGGTTTAAGAGTAGCTTGAACTTGTTTTGTTGAGTTTGAATGTGAAAGTTATCGTATGGGCCATGCTTTGAAACGCTCTTGAACTAAGGACTAGTGATGGCCAAGGATACATGTAAGGCAACTATCATTAAGAGGTTATGTAACGCCCACGATCCGGTGGGTATGAAGATGTTACTGCGACATATATACGCAGGTCAGAAATACCCTCACGTATATATGCTAAGCATCAGTATAGGCAAGAATCAGAGTACGGAAGTACGTGGTGCTTTATACATTCCAACATATGAGTACAATTACAAAGTTATCACCAGAAGTGATATATTACATGAATATTACATCACCCATAGGCGCAATTGCGAGAATACAAAGAGATGTACAAGTATGAACAGTACAAAAGGAAGCTCAGAACCATAACAGGAAAACTCTAGAACCAAGTAGGAGGCCTGGAAGGATGGGGCTGCAGACGGTCTGCTGGAGATCCACTCTACCGCTACATTTCTCAGGTCAGCAACTGAGAGAATCCACACGCTCCAAGTGTTTTCCATTGATTTCGCGAAAGGGAAAACTTACAAAAAAAGGGGTCGAGGAGCTAAATTACAAGTATTCTAAAAAGATTACAAGTAGATCTCCTCTGAGATTCTGGAGAAGTGTGTCGATAGGAGTCTGGTCAGCGCGTGACCAATTTGTCCCTTTGACGATGCGAGCGATGAGATTCCCTTCTCGCCTGGTTCGGGGAATCGGAGAACAAAAGGTTGGCAGAACCCTCTTGTTATTTCTCAAACCACCTTCACTTAAGAATTCCTCGCCTGGTTCCAGAGATTCCTTGAAAGGAAGGAAGGTATTAGGGTATCAGCACCCTGATTAGAGAAATAATTCTCTTAATTCTCTGAATTCTTGGAAGCAAGAGAATAGGTCTCTGTTTAGCCGTCTCTTTGTTTTTCAGCCTCTGTGTGCTTTTGTGCGCGCGCCTTCTCTCCTTGTGCCCCTGGTGGGCTATTTATAGGGAGAGCAGGGGTATAATTGTCCCTTGAAAATCTAGAAACAGATTGAGTCAATCAATTTAAATCTGAAAAGTAGCCTTACTGCGAGGCTAGAATCAGCTTCTGCGAAGCTAGAAGTAGCAAGTAGCGTTGATCTCCTGATCTGTTTTGATTCTTTCCATATAATTGGAAGATCTCCCCTGATCCTCTTACTTGTTTTAGGAGAGTCAAGAGATTATGGCAAACAACTGCCAAATTTGAACTCAGATTTGATTTTGATTAGATTTGATCTTGATCTTGAATTGATTTGATCTCATCTGGAGATTTAATTGGTCAAAGGTTGACAATGATAGACCCGCAGCGGAGCTGCCGCATCGAGCTCGCAGTGGAGCTAGAAGAAGCATCTGGCGAAGTCAGAAGAAATCTCTTCAGCGGAGCTAGATAACATCTGTGGAGAAGCTACCGAACATCCTTCTGCGCTGTTGCGTGTGGCTTCGAGCGAAGCTAACTCTCTGCGGAGTTAACTGAGCACTTGAGGCTAAGCTATAAGTTAGCTCCCTAATGGAACTTTGAACGGTTTCAAGGCAAAGTTGGGCGATCTTAGCCTCTCAGGCGAGGCTATCCCTTTGGGCACATGTGATGCTAAGTGTTAAGCTAACCTAGCATCTTAGACCTGCTGAGGTCTGTTCGAAGACAATCTGGGCTCACTGTCTTCTTCACTGGATCAGTAGAGTCCAAGTTGCTGATTTGTCCCTCGGAGATGGGTATAGGACTAGTCGTCAGCTTGTCTGTCACTTGTCTTTTATAAATGTCAACAAGTTTAGACATTGTTCAGGCCAGTCAAGAATCTTGTCTTTTTTAGAGTGTCAACAAGACCCCCTTCAAAGTTTTCGAAAGTCTGCAATGGAATGGTTCAGACTTCGAAATATTTGAATTGCTTTAATTGGTGGTATGTGAAGTACGAACGTCGCCATGGTGGTTAAGTTCAGCTTCGCTTTCAATCCTGCTTCCGGGTTGGAATAAGTTCGCCGAAGAATCGTGTTGATTCGCGATTCTGCCGCGTCTGGATAGCTCCGCGTCTGGGTAACTCTGCGTTTGGGTAGCTCCGCGTCCGAGCCTCCCAGAGTAGATTCGCTTCAAATTGATCTTGGAACGTCGTTCTTTTCCCGAGGCCAACTGCTTTCGGCCAGTTACGAGAAGGATTATGTCCTTTCCCAAAGTTGAAATAACTTCTCTAGCATTAACGAGGGAGATCATTCCCTCCTTGCATATTTCTGAGGGAGACTATTTCCTTTCTCAAGGCTTAGTAAATGCCTTAAATTCACTCGCGCTTCTATGCTTGAAGCGGCAGCGATCAGGCCATGAGGCCTATAAATAGGACACTTGAAATCCTCTGCAGAGAAACAGTCTGTCCATGACTTCTCTTGGTTGTCTAGAGTAAGATACTCAGATCTCTGAACTGGTGGGGGTGCCCCCACTGGTCATTAACCGGCCAAGAACTGGTGAGTCTCGGTCATCCAGAGACATTACCAATGACTAATGACTTTAGGGAGTTTATCTCCCTTAATTTAGCTTTATCAGCTGCCTCGGGGATTGATTTTCCTTGTTCTTCATTTTATATCTGACTGATCTGCAGAGAAGGGATTCAGCCCTATTTCCCAGCTTCCCGGCGAAGCTATCATTTCCACTTGATCGAAGAAAGATCATTGCATGGTTGCCTGCTAGGTTCGCTACATAGGCAAGAATTGGGACTTAGTCTCTTAAAGGTTGAGCCAGTCTTGCCATATAGGTGGGGTCAAGATTGTGTTCCTCTGGATCAGTCTGGCTTAGCCATATAGGCGAGGCTAGGACTTAACTTATGCTGAGCTAGCATATTATCACTGTGCAAGCGAGGCTACCCTCTGCTTAACTGAGACTGAAATCCATTCTTAAACTGCAACTGAATCGGATATAAATTGCTTCGTCTCAAAGAATTTGACTTAGCATTTCACTTTTGCAACTTTTCCTTTGACTTACTACTAACTTATTTCGAGTTTGGGTTGCAGTGAGCTATGTTTGCCAGTCTTTTGTTTTGATGAAAGAGACCAGAAAGTTGCCTCTTGCTTTTCCAGTTGAAACTTTAATCCTAAGCAGGAGGAACAAACTGGGGCAGCTGATGGGTGTTCCCAAAAGAGGTTGGCAGTCGCTTACCTGAGATGATCCACTTCGAGGAGGGGCTGATAGTCGCTTACCCGAGATGATCCACTTCGGGAAAGCGGACGTCACTTGTCAGGTTTCGGATCCTTCTTTTGCCAATTTTCATTAAAGAAGATCCAGCCTTCTAGTGGCAATCGGTCCTTTGCCAATTTTCTTCAAAGACGATCCAGTTCCATGATGGCAAAATCTGCCATTATGCGAAGGATTACGGTCTTGTGTAGGAGGAAAGCCTTTCGTGTCCAGTTGGTTTGGCTTGAAAGTAGATAGTACCACTTGTATGTCTTTGGAGCAAATTATTCTGTTGTACGGAACACAACCTTGATATAGTAGTATCAATGTACCTTCCCTTTTAAATCAATAAAGTTCACTTTCTGCTTATCTGCTTTGCTTCTCCTTCTTTTCGATTCGAGAACACTTGAAGTGGACTAGCTTTAATAAGTCCTTTCCTTAGGAGGAATTAGAAGCTCTCAGCGGAGCTAAACTTCCGGTGAAGTTGGAGACTGACACCCAACTGAGTCAGGAACAAACTTCTGACGGAGCTATCGCAAGATTTCTGCGAAGCTAAAGATGTGCTTTAGCGGAGAAAAGGCACGTTTTTCAGCGAAGTTATTCATGCGTCGCGCTAAGTCAGCACTAGACTTACGGCGGAGTTAGCCCTTAGTAGGGCTGAAGTAACGCTTCTTGGGAAGGCGCTTTAGGCGCCGTTTCAAATTAATTTGAAACGACTGCCTGTGCTCCTTTCGAGGCGACATTTAGGCAATCATCAACCTATAAAAGCCTGATCGGGCTGAAAGAGAAGGCATCACTTCTCTTTGGATTTTTAGAGCACTGCAAGCCTTTTCTTCTTCTTCCTTCTTTGTTTGAGAATCCAAGAACCTTTTCAGTCCTTCAATGGCTCCCAAGAGACGAGCAGGAAAAGAGGTCACAACCTCTACGATGGAGGGTCCTTCTCCTCCTCCGGTCATCGAACGACCGATCGCCGGTAGGGATCTTTCCCTTTTGATCAGAGATTTTTATCTCTCTCTTAAAGCCAATTTCTGGCTATCTTTCGATGAACCCAGAACGATCAATCATGATCTGGTGATCTTGGGGAGTTCGATTCCCTGAATTTCCCTAGATTTCTTGATTGGGAATCTTAGAATTGAAGGGTCCCTTCATCAAGCTTCCAGGCGAAGCTATCCCTTAGGCGGTTCACATCCTATTGAATGACAGGATGCGAAACTAGCCTTTGGAGTGTAACTGAAAAGGACCTTAATGCCCTTAAAATAGTCTTTAGGCAATAATACCCTTCTGATGAAGTTAGCCCCTGGGGCTTTGTCGCATTCTGTTGTTCGAGGCTAAGCTTCCAGAGCGAAGCTAACACTTTGACATTTTCCTGCATCCTACCTTCGTGTGGAGTGCGGAGTTACGCTGCAGCTGCGAAGCTAAGCTTCGGGGCGAAGCTATCATTAGGCCAGCTTCGCTCGGAGAGCGAGGCTATGCCTTAACAAAAATTGCATTCTTGTTTTAGCTCTTGTTTGGCTGATGAACTAACCATAGTTTCTCTTTGTTCTTGCAGTGCACTATACTCCTGGTCCTCTGAACAGTCTCTTTGGCACAGCCAGGGGGCTAGATGGCAATGTCATTCTGCAGTTTCAAGGACAAGCTTCATTATTCAGCGAGCGAAGCTCTCCTGCTCGGGATACACTTATTCATGGTGGGGATCAACGCACCATGAGGAGCATCTTAACTACTGCTCCCCTTGAAGATTCTGACCGAAGAATCTATCGAAAGTCCGGCTTCATGTTCGGAGATGCAGCGCCAGACAATGATCGCCAGCTGCTAGCCGGAGAGGGGCAGTGGATTTTCAAATTGGATGGCGAGAAGTTCTATCTCCCATCTAGCAAGCGGCATTTTCCCTTGTCCTTCTTTCAATGCGTGACGAGGGCTCGGAAGATGCAGTGGCAAGTGAGTCGGACTACTGAATCCGTTCACGTAGGAAAGTTGATAATTCTGTCTCCCAGTTACACAAGGACAGGTCCTCCTCGTTGCATATCGGGTCTTCACCCTGGGAATGTACTTCCAGACATCCCAGTGGGAGAAAACCCTGCGGTGGCTCAGACTTTTGGGAATCAATTCTTTAAGATTCGTGGTAACTATCCAGCCATTGATTTCAGGACTCCAGGGTGGATTCACCCCTCCCAAGGCATGGTGGTGGGACTTGACCCTATATGTCCTTGCTTATTTTGAGGAGGATCTGGAGAAGCTGGAACTTTACGAGGCTGTCAGGGCGACCTGTTATGGCATTCAGATGAGCGTAGCGAACTTCTACGCCATCTTTGAGTTATACTGCTCGGCTACAGGGACCTTCTTCACTCCTGTTGGCGAATTGGGTATGGCTCTGCACGAGATGTGGGAAGTCTCTGCCCTGCCTTTGGGATCTCTCCCATACGAAGAATATTTTTCATGCGAGGCGAAATTGGCACTTCTGGAGAAGCAGGAGCCTGCCCTATTTGAGACTTATCGGGAGTTGATGTGCCACCTCCACATTTGCTCCAGCATGCATGGGGCCCATAAGGGAGCTTCATGCAGTTTGAAGAGCTGGGGAAATTATTTGTTCCCTGACATGGAAATACTCCTGAAGCGGCTCATTGTGGAGTTGCAGATGAAGACATCTTTTGCCGGATGCAAGAGCATTCTCAAGGGGATCTAATTCTGGAAGAAGATGACGGCCTCTATGAGAAAGGCGATATTCTTAGAGTTTCCACTACCAGGCTTGTCGGCCGACGTCTCGGAAGGCACTTCTGGTTGGTTTCTTGACGGTCTGGTTGAAGAGATGTGTGGTGCCATCTTCATCTGGCGATATCATTCATCCGACTGTCTTGTTGCCTATCGTTCGTCTAGTCCATGGTCGTTCTCTTGGACTCCTTCCAGCCATTGTGTGTTGTATTCAGAGAGGCCTTCACGTATTGACGGAGGCTTTCTGTAAGCCACCAACGACGAAGCGGGGAAGAGGACTATTTTGCCCTACGACGGACTAAACTCCAGAATAGGTCTGTCATATACTTATTTGATGGCATGGTTCGCCCTTCACTGCCCTTCCATTATCCAAGCCGGAGAGGAACCCCCAGAAGGTGTTCGAATGGCGCTTCTCCGTCAATTCGAGGGTGTTCATGGTCGAAGACTTATGTGGCTGCGGTTCGTAAGCTGCTGTGCCGTCATGACGTCTATAGCCTTTTCCGATGCTTCCCCTACATTCCGCGATGCGGGCTATGGTGAAGAATTCAAGGATGTGGGAGAAGGGCAGACGTCATTGAGTCGGGGAATCTTCGAGTGACTGGTTAGCATCCGGCCATCGCACTTGTTGTACAAAAGTGGGGACACCTGTTACCTAGAGCCCTATGTTCTGAGTCAGTTTGCCTGCCAGTTTGGGTATGACCAACTGTACGTAGGTAATCCGAACAGCAGTCTAGCCTTTATGGGGAGCCTCATCGATGGAGCTCGTGCCTGGCAGTTCTTCATTGCTGGCTGTACCGAGGCGCGACTGTGCATGCCGCTAAGGACTCCGAACCTTCTGACGACCCTGGGATTCTGTCAGTGGTATAGAACCTCAAACTCCACACCCATTAGATTTTCTATTAATTCTTCTGGTGTGAAGTTAATCTCTCAGCGGCTGAAGCGGAAGGTCACTGAGAAGAGCGAGGGTAAAAGGGTCCGCGTTCCAGGTTCAGGGAATTCATTGCTGTTGATGATAGCGAAGCCTCAGATGCAGGAAGTCCTTGCTTTGAAGCGGATACAGGTGCTGAGGCTCCAGCAGTTGCTTCTGGTGGGGTAGGCACGGCCCCCATAAAACATGTTAATGTGGAAGAAGTGGAGGAAGAAGATCCTGACGTCCACTTCAAGCGAAAGCGGGAAGGTGAATCTCGTAGGAAGAGGGTAGTGAAGAAGCCTCGTCGCTACACTCTTACGGTTATTGTAGAGGGCGAATTATCTGCAGCGCCTCCTCCACCTGCCCCATTAGTCATTAAGTTATCGGTTCCTAGGCCGACTACTGGTAAAGCTGCTCCGGACTCGGGTATGATTAAGTCTGTTCTTATAATACCGTCTTATGTATCCCAGACAGCTCATTGTTTACTTTATGATTCAGGAACTGAGGCGGTGAGAAGCTCGAGAGCTGAGGCTGCCGGAGAACAGGTGGAGCATTATGATCCCCTGTTCACTTATAGAGAAGGCGATGAAGCTGGCTATTTCGCCGTCTCAGAAGAGTCTGGAGGTGATGTGGCTGATGTAGGTCCTTCGGGCGCTGAGACTTCAAAAGGAAGTCCCGCAGCTTCTAGCTCTTTTGGGTGGACCACGGAAGGTTCGGCAAGTGAAGATGGGCCGGCCATTCGTGTTGATTCCGCTAAAGATTTTCCAATGGAGCCTGTAGGGCCTGATGCAGCCGTCAAGACAATTAAGGCGACACCATCTTTCGGTACTATTTTGACTTTTTGACTCCTGGTATTTGTCATGCCTTGCCTAAATAAAGTCTTGTTGTAGGTGTTTCGCCTTTGGGTGCATCGACTTCAAGAGAGCCAACCCGTCTTCCTGAGGGAACCAGGAGTGAAGTAAGTACTTTGACCGCAGCGGATGCTGCTGAGTTGGATGCTTTTTATCACGACCTGCTCTTCTATCAGCCTGAACCAGCCAGAGGAGATGAAATTGAGGGAACGGTAGTCATGGAACCAACCTCACTTCCAACTATATCAATGAGTGAGGTGCCATTGGTTTCGCCAGTGCCGCCTATCTTGCCATGCGTGGAGCTGAAGGTGATTACCAGTCCTACTTCTCCCACATGGTGGTTGAGCCGGTTCTCCCAGAAATAGTCACTTCCTACCTCGGTTGTGGCTAGTGTGCTGGTCTCAATGAGGACTCGTCCGAGATCACCGGTGACCCCTCATGTTGCTGCAGCCAGTGCTTCTGCTATTCCTTCCACAATAATGTCAATAAAGCTAGTGGAAACTCTGTCTTCAGGGGCTGCTCGTTTGCCAGGAGTTATTGAGGCCGAAAATGAATTTGTGGCTGAGTTAGTCGACAGCTTTTATAAGAGCTTGAAGCGATCCATTGCTCTGATCTTGAAGGGTTTGACTACCTCATTCTCTGCTTTAAAGGTGGTCCTCTCCTGAAGTATTGACAGCATCCGAGACTTTGGAGGGGATGACCAGGCCGCTGCATTGGAGCTTCTGGTGGACCGACTCGAGAGGGATGTAGACGAATGGCGCCATCTTAGCCATTCAGATCTGGAGTCTTCAGTTAACGAGCAGCTTGCGCACCTTGTTGCTCATATGCATGAAGCTCATCTTGCCGCTCAGGAAGCTGCTAAGGCCATTTCTTCTAATTTGAAGTCCTTGGAGATAAGGAAAGTAGAGCTCGGGGATGCCATAGACGCTTCTAGCAGTGCTCTTCTTGACGCTGAGGACAAAATTGAAAAGGCCAAGGAGATGATCAGGAAGGCTAATCTTCTTTTATCCAAGGCTGAACCAGTGCATCTTGAAGAGACTGCCCGGCTTGAGTAGCTTAAATCTCAGAATGACGAACTCTTGCGGTAAGAGCTAGCCCAGAGAGCGACCTTGGTTGAAGTTGAAGCTCGCTTGGCCCAGACGGCGAGCTTTAATGAGGCCGAGTTAAGGTCGCAGGCGCTTATCAGGGCTGCTGAAGAGAGGAAGAAAAGGCTGGCCACTCTTGAAGAACGGATCAAGTCTTATTAAGCACCGTTGTAACTTGTAATCTGTGCATTCATGTAACCCCTTTTCTTTTCCGGAATCAATAAAAGTAATTTCGTTTTGACTCCCCTGTTGCATTTTCAACTTGCTCTACCTTCTGAATTCTCGCTTTCAAGTTGTATTGCAGTCATTTGAGAAAATAGTCCTTGCCGGACTGAAGGATGAGACTTGGCTATCTGCCGGTTCAGAGGTCGCAATGATGTAACCGATTGAGCAGCCACCAAGCTCAAAATTCTTGTCGTATAATGACAAAGAAATAGTCCTTGCCAGACTGAAAGATGAGACTTGGCTATCTACTGGTTCAGAGGTCGCAATGACGTAATCGATTGAGAAGCCACCAAGCTCAAAATTTGTCATATAATGACAAAGAAATAGTTCTTGTCGGACTGACAGATAAGACTTGGCTATCTGCCGGTTCAGAGGTCGCAATGACATAACTGATTGAGAAGCCACCAAGCTCGAAATTTTGTCGTATGATGACAAAGAAATAGTCCTTGCCGGACTGAAGGATGAGACTTGGCTATCTGTCGGTTCAGAGGTCGCAATGACATAACCGATTAAGAAGCCACCAAGCTCAAAATTTATCGTATGATGACAAAGAAATAGTCCTTGTCAGACTGAAGGATGAGACTTGGCTATCTGCCGGTTCAGAGGTCGCAATGACGTAACCGATTGAGAAGCCACCAAGCTCAAAATTTGGATGGGATTTGGAAGGAATTGTCAGAGGTATATTGTTAACGTGACAACCCGAAAAGTCCACCAAGGACTGAGTGGGACTCAGGAACTTGCTGGGGAGCTAGGAAATGAATTCCATAGAAGACCATATGTCAGAGGTGTAATGTTTACGTGACAAAAAGAACTTCGTAGGAATTCGGAAAGCGATTTGTCAGAAGTGTAATGTTAACTTGACAAAAAGATATGCCAGAGGTATAGTGTTAAACATAGCATGAAAAGGTCTCGTTCTCCCAGAGAAAAACGAGGAGATCACTGTCATAGGTTTAATGTTAACTTAACAGCGAAATGGATGCCAGAGGTATACTGTTAAACATAGCATGGAAGGGTCTCGTTCTCATTGCGAAAAACGAGAAGATCACTGTCATAGGTTTAATGTTAACTTAACAGCGAAATGGATGCCAGAGGTATACTATTAAACATAGCATGAAAGGTTCTCGTTCTCATTGCGAAAAACGAGGAGATCACTATCATATGTTTAATGTTAACTTAACAGCGAAATGGATGCCAGAGGTATACTATTAAACATAGCATGAAAGGGTCTCGTTCTCATTGCGAAAAACGAGAAGATCACTGTCATAGGTTTAATGTTAACTTAACAACGAAATGGATGCCAGAGGTATACTGTTAAACATAGCATGAAAGGGTCTCGTTCTCATTGCGAAAAATGAGGAGATCACTGTCATAGGTTTAATGTTAACTTAACAGCGAAATGGATGCCAGGGGTATACTGTTAAACATAGCATGAAAGGGTCTCATTCTCATTGCGAAAAACGAGGATATCACTGTCATAAGTTTAATGTTAACTTAACAGCGAAATAGATGGAAAGATCTTTATATGTGGTCTTACCATTCCATGGATGAGAATTGGTAAGTGATTTTGGAAAGGGAATCAAATGGGAACAGATCCCTTAGGATTTTTAGCAAATCCTTAGCTGTCAACGGGTTTGATATGCCTTTACCAACTACCGTTTGAGTCGGGCTAGCCATGCTATTCCCCTCAACATGATGAGTTGTCGAGGACTTATGTTGGGCTTAAAGGCCAACATTTTCCTCTATCCTTAACCGTTAAAGGTGTTGGATCAAATGGTTAGCGCATGTGTAACCTTGATTCTTCTTTGAGACAACCAGTGTATGACCAGGTTCCTATTGGTTTATGGTTGTATGATCTCACTTGGAGGAAGAGAGAGGCGCTCTTTCTGCATACCTTGGATTTGAAGGTCTTGATCAGAGATGTAATGTTAACTTGATCATGAGAAGGATCCTTAATCAAGAATAATACTTCTTTAAGAACTTGCTATTGATTGGCATCATGAGTAAATCACCATCTGAAGTCATAAGGCGATATGCTCCATTTGAATAGACTGTTTCAATTACGAACGGTCCCTCCTATTTAGGCTGAAATTTGCCTTTGGTTTGTGCGTCATGATCATTGGTCGTCTGACGACTAACACAAATCTCCTTTCTGGAAGACTCTTTATTTGACCTTTTTATTGAAGGCTTTTGAGATCCGAGCTTGATATAACTCAATGTGCTGCTGAGCTTGTAACCGCTTCTCATCTAGGGCTTCAAGCTCTTGAAGACGCAACCAATCATTGTCCTCTGATGTGATCTTAGTGATCAGAGCAACTCGTAATGATGGCCTCTAGATTTTCAACGGTATGACTACTTCACACCCCATACACCAAGGAAAAGGCGTATTGCCTGTCGGGGTCCGAACCGTGGTTCGGTAGGCCCAAAGACATTCACCAAGCTTTTCGTCCCAATCTTGCTTATTCGAGGAGACGAACTTTTTGAGTAACTTGATGATCATTTTGTTGAATGCTTCCGCCAAGCCATTAGCGGCAGGATTATAGGCAGTTGAAATCACATTCTGAATTCGGTATTTATCGCTGAACCGATAGAATACCTGGCTTATGAATTGGGGACCGTTATCATGAATGATCCGCCTAGGGACACCAAATCGATGGATGACATGGTGTTTGATGAAATTAACCACGTTGGAAGTTTTGACTTCAACCAGTGGTATAGCTTCTGCCCACTTTGAAAAGTAATTAGTTATTACTAAGATAAACAGGTGACCTCTTGTCGAAGAGGGCTAATTTGCCCTACGACATCGATTCCCCATGCTTTAAGTGGCCATGAAGCGACAGTTGGGTGGAGCAACTCCGGAGGCTGGTGTATGAAGTCTGCATGAATTTGGCATACTTTACACCTTCGCGCATACTGGATGGCGTCGGCTATCATGGTTGGCCAATAATATCCAAGCCTATGCAATCTGTCTTTAAGTTTTAGACCTGACTGATGAGCTCCACATATGTCGTCGTGTGCTTCTTTAAGCACTTCCTGTGCCTCTGAATTAGAAAGGCAACGGAGGAGGACACCGTCATATGAACGACGGTAAATTGTCTTTAGAGTTGAATCATAGTAAAAACGAAGATACCTTCGTCTGATAGATGCCGCTTCTTTAGGATTGTCTGGCAGCAGACTATGTAGAGCATAGTCGATGAAAGGAAATCGCCAATCCCTCGGCTCAAGATCCGTCGAGATACTATAAACTTCTCTGGTTCTTAACATATTTTTAGAGCAGACAAGGTGTCGAGTCGCCACTGTAAGGTGATACTCGGTGTCGACTGGCAGGGCTAGTGTTGTTGCTAAAGCAGCAAGAGCATCCGTCTTAGTATTCTGAGATCGAGATACGTGCCCGATGTAAAAGCCGTTAAATAGATTAGCCAATTCGATGACTGTGTGATAATAAGGCACCAAATCCTCGTGACGGACCTCATATTCGCCTTTAACCTGATTGATAATCAGTTTTGAATCGCCATAAACTTTGAGGTAGCGTACCCCCATTCCGTGGGCGAGCTGAAGACCAATGAGTAGAGCATTATATTCCGCTACATTGTTGGAGCATGATTCCGTCAAAGAGTGCTCTAGGAAGGATGTGATTTTGTGGGGAGATAAACACAACCCCCACGCCGGTAATGATCCTGCCTTTAGGGCCTATTCGTGATGCTCCATCAAAGAACATCTGCCAAACTTCATCCTCTGAGGTTACATTGGACTCGAAGACTTCATCTGAAATATCTTCATGAAGTTTTGAGTGTTTCAGAACTGGATGAGCAACCAAGAACTCTGCAAGTGCATGGCCTTTAACCGCCTTTTGAGGAATAAAGAGCATGTTGTATTGAGACAAAAGAAGCGCCCATTTAGTTAATCTTGAATTCAATGATCCTGGCTTCGTCATGAGAAGACGCAAAGGATTCACTCTGGAGATGACATGTATGGTTTGGCCGACCAAATAATGTCGTGTCTTCTGAACGGCAAAGATAAGAGCTAAGCACTCCTTCTCAATAGGATTATAGCGAGATTCCGCCCCTATTAGAGTCTTGCTCAGATAATAAATGGCTTGTTCGTGACCATTGTCATCTTTTTTAGCAAGGAGGGCACCAAGAGAATGGTCCATAGCTTTCACATAAAGCAAGAATGGTTTCCCTGATGTGGGAGCCACTAAGACTGGAGGTTTTGTGAGATATCTCTTGATGACTTCATAAGCTTCCTGACAAGCTTGATCCCATACGAAAGAAGCACCCTTTTTCATGAGTCGGGTGAACGGTTGACAGCGGCCTGAGAGATTTGCGATGAATCTTCTAATATAAGCCAGTCTACCTTGCAAGCCTCTAAGCTCTTTGAGATTCCTCAATGGCTGCATGTTCTGAATGGCTTTGACTTTGTCTGGGTATGGTACTGAATCCCACTCCAGCGGGTAAGGACGGACTGCTCCTACTTTTCTTTAATTCATCCCTTTGAGCTAGGGATGAGATTTGAGCTTAGATGCCTTTAAGGACTTCAGCGTCCAAAGAAGAACCCTCCTTTGACTTCTCTGTCCTTGGCTGTTCATTGCTAAGATGTTCTTCCTCATCATGGTTACTCCCGGTATCATTATTATTCCGGTTATTGAGGAGTTGAGCGAGCATTTGTTGGATGTTGTCTAAAGCTTCTTGCTGGATCTTGGAAGTTTGCTCCTGAGCTTCCAATCGTCGACGAGATTATGGCAAACAACTGCCAAATTTGATCTCATATTTGATCTTGATTAGATTTGATCTTGATCTTGAATTGATTTGATCTCATCTAGGGATTTAATTGGTCAAAGGTTGACCATGACAGACCCGCAGCGGAGCTGCCACGTCGAGCTCGCAGCGGAGCTAGAAGAAGCAAATGGCGAAGTCAGAAGAAAGCTCTTCAGCGGAGCTAGATAACATCTGTGGCGAAGCTACCAAACATCCTTCTGCGCGGTTGCGTGTGGCTTCGAGCGAAGCTAACTCTCTGCGGAGTTAACTGAGCACTTCAGGCGAAGCTATAAGTTAGTTCCCTGATGGAACTTTGAACGGCTTCAAGGCAAAGTTGGGCGATCTTAGCCTCTCAGGCGAGGCTATCCCTTTGGGCTCATGTGATGCTAAGTGTTAAGCTAACCTAGCATCTTAGACCTGTTGAGGTCTGTTCGAAGACAATCTGGGCTCACTGTCTGCTTCACTGGATCAGTAGAGTCCAAATTGCTGATTTGTCCCTCGGAGATTGGTATAGGACTAGTCGTCAGCTTGTCTGTCACTTGTCTTTTATAAATGTCAATAAGTTTAGACATTGTTCAGGCTAGTCAAGAATCTTGTCTTTTTTAGAGTGTCAACACCAAACTCCAAAACCTGGACATGAGGATTCAGAGGAGTCAGAACTCCCCGACGAGTGGTGATGCGAATGCCAGATGGCGTGCTGAGATAAGCACATGTGTATCGATAAATCCAAGTCATAAATATGCATTGTAAACTGTGTCATGAGCACCAGCATGTAGGAGTAAGTAGAGAGACAGTAATTGATATCAAGTCGGGAACATGTATGATATAAGATGATAAGAGCAGGTAATGAGGCGATGAATAAAGTAGACAAGGCAACACCAGATATCTCCTAAACTAACATAAAACTGATAAAACCAATAAAACTGAATAAACTAAATAAAATCAATTACGAGCAAAACCGATCGCACAAGCTTAGGTCACGGCTCCATGAGACTAGTACATCGAAAGAATAATCCAAACAGGAAACCCTCATCTATATATCTTTATCTCATGTCTCCGTAATCTGAGCGCATACAATCTGAATTACAAAACAACATAACAAATTGTAAATTAATATCTTATTATAATCAGGGTCGTCTAAGTTATAGGCTTCAGTATGTTCCATTCCACATTCTTTCACTTACAACTTATAGAACAAGTTATTTGGAAACTGATGAAGTTCGATGAACCATGTTTAGGATGGGCCTCGTACATGCCCGGGACAATGGTCCAGGAGTATCCGGTGCTGAGCCGGAACGTACCGCTAGGTACCGGGACTTATGTACGCCCGAAAAGGAATAGAGTATCGCAGATCCCATAGACATAAGTCTAGGGCGTGTGCATACTCGGCAGGAATAAATAGGAGTAGGGGTACTAGCACACCCACGGATTCCCTGGTGGCCGCCAGGTGATCCCTTAAGTATGTGGCCACGCATGACTCATAAGACCACCATAAACATGACTATTCATGACCCATCAGTTTTTTTCAAACTGGGTGCAAGTTGTCTTATTATAATATTATGTAATTATCAATTTACGGGAATAGCAAGAACTGGGCATGATCAGGAATTCGGGAGTACATGAGTATATGTGTAACAGGAGTACAAGTCACTGTATATAATACAGGATAACACGGCAGGATTCCCGAAAATGTGATAATCACAAATCAAGTGTTAACATGATAGGTGGTAGGTGATAAGTCATGTCATAACAGTGAGCAAGTGTCAAGTAGTAGCATATCAGGTGTCAGGTGATATCACATCAGTTGTCAAGTGATATAAATAGGTGTCAAGTGATAACATGACATGAGGGTGATATCAGGCAGGTGACATGAGATAGCATAGTGTATGTAAGCATATCAAGCGAAAGCATGCCAGCGATACGGGAAAACTGTATTGATATAAGGGATCGGTACAAATACCAGAAAATCATGCATTTTTAGAAAAAACAATATAAGTAAGATTTCAAACTCTTCACAATCATTAATAGAAGAATCGATAAACTGGAAGGTAAGTAATTCAGCAAGCAAGCAAACATCCAAGCGGAGCTAAGCGGGGCTGGAGCGAAGCTAATGTACAACACTAAATGCTATCATGCTCGACGAGGTTACCGCTCGCAGCGTAACTATACACACGTGTCGCAGCAAGCGTATGAACGCCATACTACCGCTCACGGGGAAGCCATGCTCACGGGATAACTACGCTAGAACGGAGTAAGTGGTAGAGTGTTGACGCTAGGTCCGCCTACCAGGCGTAGCATAGAGAAAGTCCAGAGGACTTTTAAACCTCAGAGAGGTTGAACCCGGAGATTAGGCCCGAAGACAAGGGTACCTACAGAAGGTGTTAGTTCTAAACAGCACAAATCGAAATAATACAAGTCGACCTGATAAAACGGGAAAGTCAAGAGGAAAGCGAGAACACTCGCCTAAATCTTCAGAAAATACTGTGAAATTCCTGATCTCTGGAATCCAGATAACCACACGTAAACGCATTCAATATAAAAGAGGAGAGAGAATGAACCAGGAGGAGAGAGAATGAAGACGCGGGAGTCGCAGACGCGAGAGTCGCATCGCGCAGATGCCACAAACGCGGGGTTCAAGACCCGCATTTAAGCCATAACACAAGAAGAATGCGGACGTGGGCATAAGCTCCGCTCGTGTTGATACAAGAACGCGAGAGCCGCGTTATACAGATGTCAAGAACGCGAAGATTGCATTAAGAAATTGCTTGAACGTGAGGTGAGCTCCGCGTCTAGCAATTAATAGAGAAAGAGAGAGACATGGAGATAAGAAAGACGCAGGGAAGGAGGGACGCAAGGGTGAGAGACCTCTCTTGCTAATTATACAGAGAAGGAAAATGAAAGGAGGAAGGAAAAGAGAAGAGAAGAGAAAAAGAAAGTAAAGAAGAAAGGAAAGAAAGAAAAGAAGGAAAGAGGGAAAGGGAGAGGGGATGGCCGATCATGGCTTGGCGCGGTCGCTGGCGATGGCCAGAGTTGGCCGGAGTTGGGCGGCCAAAGCCCTAAACACCCAAGCCAAGGTGGTGCAAGTGTAGTTCAAAAGGAAAAAAAATGGAGTTTTTAGAAATGGGGTTTCGGAGAGCGACAGAATAGCTCGTTAGAAAGAGCACTCCGAGGGGAGGAAGATGGTGTGGTTGTTAGTGGCCAAGGTGGTGTAGGTGGTGGTGGAGATGGTGGAGAAGATGGTGGAGCAGATGGGTTGTTTTGGTGAAAAAAGGAAGAAGAAGATGGTGGTGAAGTTGATGGTTGTTGTGGGTGTTATGGTTGTTGTTGTTGGAATGGAGGAGGAGATGGAGGAGGGAATGGAGGAGGAGATGGAGGAGAGAATGGCGGAGTTGGTGAAGATGGAGGGTGGAGGGGGTGGCCGGCCAAGGCATGGCCCATGGCTGCGTTTTAGGTGCTGCTGGTTGGCTGAAAATGAAGAAGGAAAGGAAAAATGAAAGAGAGAGAAAGAAAGGTGGTGTGTGTGTGTGTGTATATATATAAAGGGATTTGGAGATATTACAAGTTTGCCATTGTATTCAAATGAGACTTGCGTCTCTTTAAAAAAGAGACCCGCGTCTGCCGATTGCCCAGACGCGAGGATGAGACTTGCGTCCAGAGAAAAACATGAGCGTTGCGTTTAACATAAAGGACAAAAATCATGATGACTTGATCAGAGTTGATCTAAAATGCATTAAATGCAGATAGAAATGGAATCTCTGCATTAAAGACTAGAATTGCGTCTGGTGATTCTGAGAGAAAAAGAGAAAAGATATAAATATGATATCTGGATAAATTCCGATTTCTGGGGAAAACACCGAAAACTCCAGAAAGTCCGAAAAATGAAGTAACTCGGAAAGTTTTTCAAAATTTTAAAAAATAATAAATATTATTTTAAGATGTTTGGTGAAATCAGTTTTCAAAAATCCAATCCCGTTTTCAAAATAAAAATCCTAAAATCCATCGTTAATACCGGTGTAAACCGGGTTGGCCGGATTTTGATAAATTCTGAAAAATATCAGAAAATACATTTAGATCAAAAATATGATTTTAAGAAATAATGTGAAAGCCGTTTCTAGAATTTCAACTCCGTTTGCAAATTAAAAATCTGAGAGTCGGTCAAAGGCACTGGTCCACACCGTTTTGAAGATTTCCAATTTGATTCAGAAAAATTTCAGAAAATCATAGAAAATCTAGAATATTAGAAAATGATGTTAAAACTGAAATCGGTCAAATCTGAATACCAGAAAGACCAAACTGAGCAATATTTTAGGATCGGGTTCCTGGTTCAGACTAGGGCTGACTCCGAGTCCACGAATCTGGATCCAAGTAAAAATGATCATATAAATAATTCATAACACAAAACAAATACTAGTAGTAAATCAAAAAATATGATCGAAAAATGTGAATACACAACTAAGTACGTATTCCGGGAGCGGGGTGTTACATTCCATCCACCTTACAAAAAATTGTGTCCTCGCAATTTCGATAAGGGGTAAAATGAACACAAAGAGGACATGGACTGGAATTATATCAATCAAGATATGAATCACTGCATGTAGGGCTCTCAAGTCAACTGAACAATAACCGAAATATAGACATCTGTATTTTCTGCCGTATAAATCTTTGAACGATGTCAAATAATACTGACCTGATAACACCGCTTGGCAATAGATTCCAGCTGTACGGCATACTTGATAGCTCTCCGAGAATAAGCCGAAATATCGAAGATAAAGAAAACCCCGATAGTACTGAGCATAATAAAGAAGACCGATAATTGATAATCCCAAATACTAGGCATCGATCACTCTGAAAGATATAGCCGAGAATATAGAATAGTCATAGAAGAATCCTAATACCAACTTCTAAAAGATAGCCCAATCGTGGATCAATTCTGAAAATACTGAGAATCATATAGTTGGCCGAAGAGATCATATAATGCTTCATTCAGAACCAGCCGCTACCTCTCTAGTCTATCCATGTCTTAAGTTAGTATAAAGGCTACGAAAAATCAAAACAGTGGAAAGATGGAAGAAATTAGGAATCAAAGGAAGGTTGAGCAAGAAAAATAGATAACTCTGTACTTGTAGTTAGACTGTATAACTGGGATTCATGCATTCCAATTGCAAATTTCTTTACCATTAATTTGCCCACTGGACGTACTGAAGATGTGAGAGCCTAGGCTCTGATACCACCCTATAACGCCCCGATCTGGTGGGTACGAAGACGTTACTATGATGCATATACGCAGGTCAGAAATACCCTCACGTATATACGCTAAGCATCAGTACAGGAAAGAATCAGAGTACGGAAGTACGTGGTGCTTTATACATTCTAACATATGAGTACAATTACAAAGTTATCACCAGAAGTGACACAATATTACATGAATATTACATCACCCATAGACACAATTGCAAGAATACAAAGAGATGAACAAGTATGAACAGTACAAAAGGAAACTCAGAGCCATAACAGGAAAACTCTAGAGCTGAGTAGGGGGCCTGGAAGGATGGGGCTTGTAACCCCCTGATCCCTGATGTACGTATCACAGTATCAGTACTCGATACGGCGTACAAAATTGATTTGACCTTCCTGATTAGTCTGATTGAGCCGATTTGAGTTTCAGATAATATTTTCCAATATTTTCATTTTTCAGAATTTTCTGAAACTGTAATACCCCGTTCCCGGAATACGTACTTAGTTGCGTATTCAGATTTTCGATCGTATTTTTCGATTTGTTTCCTGCATTTATTCTGTATTATGAATTCCTTATATGATTGTTTTATTTTGGATTTGGATTCGTGGACTCGGAGTCAGCCCTAGTCTGAACCGAAGGCCCGATCATAGTATATTATTCGATTTAGTCTTTCTGATGTGTAGATTTGACCGATTTCAATTTCAAATATTATTTTCCAATATATTAGATTTTCCATGATTTTCTAGATTTTTCTTGAATTAAATTGAATTTCTTCAAAACCGGTGTCGGCCAGTGCCGCTGACCGATTCCTGGATTTTTAATTCTCAAACAGTTTGAAATTTCATGATGGTCCATTAGGCTTTATTCCTTAGAATCATATTTTCTACCTACATTCTTTTCTGAGGATTTTATGATTTTATGAAAATTCCATCGGAGTCGGTAGGTAACTGATTCCGGGATTTTTAGTTTTAAAACTATAAAGTAATTCTTAAAACGGATTTCACTATGAGTCTTCATATATTATTATTGATTTTTGGTAAAATTTGCGAGTCGTTCCGAGATACTTGAATTTCGGACGATTTCGGTATTTTCCGAAATGTTTTCCGTATACTCGGCTTAAACCCGGGAACTTGTCTTTTCAATATTTTTATTTTCTAAGTCCAAGAGAAAATCTTCTCTTTATAAATTTCTTTTCCTTTTTCCTTTCTCCTTATTTCTTTCCTTCCTCCACAAGCCAAAAGAATTCCAATTTCCCAATTTTCCAAAATTTCAATTTTTCCTCTCCACTCACTTCCACCAACCTCCACCATTAATGCCTTTTTCTCTCTCTCTCCCATGGCCGGCCAAGTGGCCAAGAGAGGGACACTCATCCCCCTCCTCCACTTTGCAAAAACCCCCTCTCATCTACTTTAATTTCAACTCCTTTACAAAATCCAAATCCCATATATACATTTCCTTTTCATTTCATCCCCTTTCTTTCACTTCTCTTCACCAAGAGCCAAAACCCTAACCTCCACCAAATTCCTCTTCATCTCCATCACCACAACCACCAACTCCACAACATCAAGGTCTTCATCTTCAACCTCAACTCCTTCTTTTGGATTGGATCGTAGTTTTCTTCGTCGGAGATATCGCCGTGGATCGTATTGTCGACCTCGATCTCTTCGAACTCATGGAGCTTCGATTAAACCGATCTAAGTGAGTATTTTTACTCACCAAGACTTGTTTCATTCTTAGTATACTTGTCTCTTCATATCTTGTGTAGATATGTCATCAAAATCATATTTTTAGACCATCAAACCCAACCACCAGATTCTGTTCTGTACGCTGTTTTTGACCACGATTAGTCGACTTGACCTAGGGCCTAGTCGACTAACCCATCTGTTATTGAAACGTAGCTTTTTCTAGAAACACAGTTTTAGTCGACTAGACCAATTTACCAGTCGACTAGAGAACCTTAGTCGACTACACTCTTGACCCTAGTCGACTAACCTTTCCTGAACCAAAACCTTAACTCTCTGTATCACAGTATTAGTCGACTTAGCCTAACTATCAGTCGACTTGTCATGTCTGTTAGTCGACTACCCCTATGACCCTAGTCGACTAACTTTTCCTGAATCAGAAACCCAACTCTCTGGTGCACAGTTTTAGTCGACTATACCAGACTGTTAGTCGACTAACCCCTCTATTAGTCGACTACTCCCTTGACCCTAGTCGACTAATATTAGCTGTCTTTTATAGTTGTTTACCTTCTTAACTTTAGATCTTATACTTGGTTCATGTATTTGTATCTTGTACTTCATGACTCTTTATTTGATGTATATCACCTCTAGTCACTTCATATTTCTATGTTCATGTATTGCCATGCAACTGCTTGTTTCATTCTTACACTTGCACCATGCCTGTGATATTCTTACTCCTTTATCGTATACCATGCGTGGCAGACCCTTCGTGGTCGTTGAACTCTGAGTTTCTTCTATGTTTCCACTTGCCATGTCATTACTTCAGACTTGTCAGTTACATGCTTCCATTTAACACATGTATATCACTTGATATCTGATGTGTTATCATCTGACCACTTAACATGTTATCAGTTAGTAAGACCCTCTTGTTATGTCATGACTGACCCGGACTATTATTAATCTCTTGTTATGTTTGGTTGTTTGTTAAATATCATCATCCTGTCATGCTATCACTTTACACCCAGCATGATATACTTGACTTTATGATTATCTTGTTTACGGGAATCCTGTCTTGTTATTCTGAATGGAACTAAGTGCCACACCACACGGTGGGGGCCACCTCTAGAATCCATCCTTCAGAACAAAGTGCCACATGGAACAAAGTGCCACACCACACGGTGGGGGCCACCTCTTGAATCTGTGGGGGCCACCTCTTGAATCTATTGGGCTATTCTTGTTATGTCCAGTTATTCCCGTAATTTGATAATTATGTAATAAGCTACAACTTGTACGGGGAATGGGAGGAAGTGATGGATGCCGGAATGATACCTTGCTTATAGTAATGGAATAAAATATTGACGTCTCGTGTGAGTGGGACTTTGGGCCCACAGAAGATTCGTGTGAGGGGGACTTTGGGCCTCCAAACTGGTTCCAGGTGTATGAAAACTACTATAAGAAGAGTTATCAGTTCTCCATCGGCTTCCGGTAACAATCCTCGGATAGCTTATATATGGATGTATGTGAGTTGGGATATATACCGAGACACATACCTAGATATATGGGTTAGACGAGTAACAATAATAAGTGATACCCGTTATGGATCTTGTTATGATTCTTGATATTCCGGTTATGATTCATGTTTCTTGTTATGATTCCAATCATGATTCTAGATTATGTTTCCAGTTGTGACACTTATTATGATTTCCGTTATTCCAGTTATATTTCCAGTTATGATTCTTAGTATTCTTGTTATATATTCCTGTTTGACTTTCATATGATTTGCAACTCTGATTCTATACGCTTGGATTTCTGTGGCATGAGATAACGGTATATAGATGAAGGTTTCCTTGTTTGGATTATTCCTTCGATGTATTAGTCTCATGGGACCGTGACTTAAGCGTATACAATCAATCTTGCTTATAATCAGTTTTATCCTGGATTTCCTGTTTTATGATATTCTTGTTCCTACTCATTATACTTGTATTCTAACCTTCCTATTCTTGTATCTTGCCATTTGGCTGTAGCCTGTTCATTATTGGGAGGTCCTGACTCCCTTGGATTTGTATGTTCAGGTTTAGAAGCTTGGATCGAAGTGGAGTCGTCCACAGTAGATCGAGCTTTCCTTAGTGAGCAGGCCGTTTAGCTCCAGTTCCTCCGTGCCAGACATCTCTTTTGACTCACGGGATCTTCATCCTACTCGTGAGCATTTTGTGTCTTTATTGTATATTTTACTTTTGGACTGGGTTGTGATAAAAGACACATGTGATGTGTATATGTTTATCATACTGTGATGACCTTGTATGTGTACTTTTTAGTTGGCATATGTATGGATACCACGCTTTGTCGTGTACTCTGATTCTTGTTGTACTTATTTGCTTAGCGTATATACGTGTGGGGCATTTTCTGACCTACGTATATACGTCGCAGTGACGTCCCCGTATTCGTGGAATTGGGGCGTTACAGGTTGGTATCAGAGCTTAGGCTCTCCCACCTATAGTACAATCAAGCAGCAAATTTTAGTAATTTGCTATTGCCAACTACAATGTACGAAGTTATCTAGTCCTTCTTGATTCTTTCTTGAGTCCTTCTTGATTCCTTCAATGTATCCATTATGTCCTGAAATCCTTCCATTTTTCCAGCTCTTCCAGTCATCTTTCACCGTCTAAATATGGATAGAAGATCGGGCCGTAACCACTCGGGGCAAGCATCGAATGGACCCGCGGGAGAGAATGTGGACATTCTGAGGGTCATTCAGATGATGATGGAGAACCAGCAGCAGCAGACAGAGCTCCTCCGGCAAGAGTTAGCAGCTCCTAAAGGACAAAGGCCAGGGAACATATCAGACTTCAGACGGTTGCAACCAGCTACATTCACGGGTGGAGAGAAACCCCTGGATGCTGAGCAATGGCTGACAGACACCTCAGACTTGTTGAATGCAGCCCGAGTTCCAAAGGAAAATCAAGTGGAAGTCGCCAAGATTCAATTGAAAGATGTAGCCAGAACTTGGTGGCTAGCTGAGGAGGCAAGATTGGAGAAGCCTGTCACTTGGGACACATTCTCCAAGAGCTTCTATAGCAGATTCTTCCCTGTCACAGCTCAGAAAGACATGGAGGAACAGTTCATCAGACTTCAGCAACGGGATCGGTCCGTGGATGAGTATGCCGCGGAATTTCTCCGACTTAGCCGCTTTGCTCCGTATATGGTGACGGATGAGGAGAAGCGGGCAAGCAGATTCCAGCAGGGCTTGCAGATGGATATACAAGTTTTCTTAATGCCCCAGCAGCTGAAGACCTATTCAGAAGTTCTCACCATAGCTCGAGAAGTGGAGCGTGGACTGGAGAAGAAGATAGCGAACCAGATGAGGAACCAGGCCAAGAAGAGGCCTTTTGAGTTGATGGATGAGGAAGATGCAGATAAGGCAGCCCAAGGCCCAATGATCAAGAGACCATTCCAACCTCCTCTGTCTCAGATAATATGTAATTTCTGTCACAGACCCGGGCATTATAAGAGAGATTGTCGAAAGGCCAATGGACTTTGTTTGGCATGTGGAACAGATAGACATGCGCTAAGGGATTGCCCGTTCAGAAGGGTAGGGAACATGTCACCAGTCAGACCAACACTTCCAGCCCCAGCACTTCCAGCACCGCCATTGAGAAGGAATCCAGAACCAGTGGACCGGAGAGCTCCATTTCCACCCCAGCGGTATGATCCACAGAGAGGAGCAAGACCCAGAGTAGATTATGGCAGAGGCCAAGTTCACAATATGGAGGCAGAAGTATCAGATGAAGCAGCAGCAGAGTACGAAGCTCAGTACCTGGAGCAGGAACCTTGAGGATATCATGGTAACTATTACCCCAGATCTTGTATTTGAGTTGACTATCTTTCTAAATATTTCCATTATCATTCTCTCATTGTTCATCCTAGTCCTTCCTGTGTTTATCTTAACCCTGTTTTGGTTTTTTTTTTTCGAAGCCTTTGATTTCACTCTTGTCCCCTTTGTGTTCAATTTGCCCCTTAATGAAATTGCGAGGACGCAATTTTTGTAAGGTGGGTGGATTGTAATACCCTGTTCCCGGAATACGTACTTAGTTGCGTATTCAGATTTTCGATCGTATTTTTCGATTTGTTTCCTGCATTTATTCTGTATTATGAATTCCTTATATGATTGTTTTATTTTGGATTTGGATTCGTGGACTCGGAGTCAGCCCTAGTCTGAACCGAAGGCCCGATCATAGTATATTATTCGATTTAGTCTTTCTGATGTGTAGATTTGACCGATTTCAGTTTCAAATATTATTTTCCAATATATTAGATTTTCCATGATTTTCTAGATTTTTCTTGAATTAAATTGAATTTCTTCAAAACCGGTGTCGGCCAGTGCCGCTGACCGATTCCTGGATTTTTAATTCTCAAACAGTTTGGAATTTCATGATGGTCCTTTAGGCTTTATTCCTTAGAATCATATTTTCTACCTACATTCTTTTCTGAGGATTTTATGATTTTATGAAAATTCCATCGGAGTCGGTAGGTAACTGATTCCGGGATTTTTAGTTTTAAAACTATAAAGTAATTCTTAAAACGGATTTCACTATGAGTCTTCATATATTATTATTGATTTTTGGTAAAATTTGCGAGTCGTTCCGAGATACTTGAATTTCGGACGATTTCGGTATTTTCCGAAATGTTTTCCGTATACTCGGCTTAAACCCGGGAACTTGTCTTTTCAATATTTTTATTTTCTAAGTCCAAGAGAAAATCTTCTCTTTATAAATTTCTTTTCCTTTTTCCTTTCTCCTTATTTCTTTCCTTCCTCCACAAGCCAAAAGAATTCCAATTTCCCAATTTTCCAAAATTTCAATTTTTCCTCTCCACTCACTTCCACCAACCTCCACCATTAATGCCTTTTTCTCTCTCTCTCCCATGGCCGGCCAAGTGGCCAAGAGAGGGACACTCATCCCCCTCCTCCACTTTGCAAAAACCCCCCTCTCATCTACTTTAATTTCAACTCCTTTACAAAATCCAAATCCCATATATACATTTCCTTTTCATTTCATCCACTTTCTTTCACTTCTCTTCACCAAGAGCCAAAACCCTAACCTCCACCAAATTCCTCTTCATCTCCATCACCACAACCACCAACTCCACAACATCAAGGTCTTCATCTTCAACCTCAACTCCTTCTTTTGGATTGGATCGTAGTTTTCTTCGTCGGAGATATCGCCGTGGATCGTATTGTCGACCTCGATCTCTTCGAACTCGTGGAGCTTCGATTAAACCGATCTAAGTGAGTATTTTTACTCACCAAGACTTGTTTCATTCTTAGTATACTTGTCTCTTCATATCTTGTGTAGATATGTCATCAAAATCATATTTTTAGACCATCAAACCCAACCACCAGATTCTGTTCTGTACGCTGTTTTTGACCACGATTAGTCGACTTGACCTAGGGCCTAGTCGACTAACCCATCTGTTATTGAAACGTAGCTTTTTCTAGAAACACAGTTTTAGTCGACTAGACCAATTTACCAGTCGACTAGAGAACCTTAGTCGACTACACTCTTGACCCTAGTCGACTAACCTTTCCTGAACCAAAACCTTAACTCTCTGTATCACAGTATTAGTCGACTTAGCCTAACTATCAGTCGACTTGTCATGTCTGTTAGCCGACTACCCCTATGACCCTAGTCGACTAACTTTTCCTGAATCAGAAACCCAACTCTCTGGTGCACAGTTTTAGTCGACTATACCAGACTGTTAGTCGACTAACCCCTCTATTAGTCGACTACTCCCTTGACCCTAGTCGACTAATATTAGCTGTCTGTTATAGTTGTTTACCTTCTTAACTTTAGATCTTATACTTGGTTCATGTATTTGTATCTTGTACTTCATGACTCTTTATTTGATGTATATCACCTCTAGTCACTTCATATTTCTATGTTCATGTATTGCCATGCAACTGCTTGTTTCATTCTTACACTTGCACCATGCCTGTGATATTCTTACTCCTTTATCGTATACCATGCGTGGCAGACCCTTCGTGGTCGTTGAACTCTGAGTTTCTTCTATGTTTCCACTTGCCATGTCATTACTTCAGACTTGTCAGTTACATGCTTCCATTTAACACATGTATATCACTTGATATCTGATGTGTTATCATCTGACCACTTAACATGTTATCAGTTAGTAAGACCCTCTTGTTATGTCATGACTGACCCGGACTATTATTAATCTCTTGTTATGTTTGGTTGTTTGTTAAATATCATCATCCTGTCATGCTATCACTTTACACCCAGCATGATATACTTGACTTTATGATTATCTTGTTTACGGGAATCCTGTCTTGTTATTCTGAATGGAACTAAGTGCCACACCACACGGTGGGGGCCACCTCTAGAATCCATCCTTCAGAACAAAGTGCCACATGGAACAAAGTGCCACACCACACGGTGGGGGCCACCTCTTGAATCTGTGGGGGCCACCTCTTGAATCTGTTGGGCTATTCTTGTTATGCCCAGTTATTCCCGTAATTTGATAATTATGTAATAAGCTACAACTTGTACGGGGAATGGGAGGAAGTGATGGATGCCGGAATGATACCTTGCTTATAGTAATGGAATAAAATATTGACGTCTCGTGTGAGTGGGACTTTGGGCCCACAGAAGATTCGTGTGAGGGGGACTTTGGGCCTCCAAACTGGTTCCAGGTGTATGAAAACTACTATAAGAAGAGTTATCAGTTCTCCATCGGCTTCCGGTAACAATCCTCGGATAGCTTATATATGGATGTATGTGAGTTGGGATATATACCGAGACACATACCTAGATATATGGGTTAGACGAGTAACAATAATAAGTGATACCCGTTATGGATCTTGTTATGATTCTTGATATTCCGGTTATGATTCATGTTTCTTGTTATGATTCCAATCATGATTCTAGATTATGTTTCCAGTTGTGACACTTATTATGATTTCCGTTATTCCAGTTATATTTCCAGTTATGATTCTTAGTATTCTTGTTATATATTCCTGTTTGACTTTCATATGATTTGCAACTCTGATTCTATACGGTTGGATTTCTGTGGCATGAGATAACGGTATATAGATGAGGGTTTCCTTGTTTGGATTATTCCTTCGATGTATTAGTCTCATGGGACCGTGACTTAAGCGTATACAATCAATCTTGCTTATAATCAGTTTTATCCTGGATTTCCTGTTTTATGATATTCTTGTTCCTACTCATTATACTTGTATTCTAACCTTCCTATTCTTGTATCTTGCCATTTGGCTGTAGCCTGTTCATTATTGGGAGGTCCTGACTCCCTTGGATTTGTATGTTCAGGTTTAGAAGCTTGGATCGAAGTGGAGTCGTCCACAGTAGATCGAGCTTTCCTTAGTGAGCAGGCCGTTTAGCTCCAGTTCCTCCGTGCCAGACATCTCTTTTGACTCACGGGATCTTCATCCTACTCGTGAGCATTTTGTGTCTTTATTGTATATTTTACTTTTGGACTGGGTTGTGATAAAAGACACATGTGATGTGTATATGTTTATCATACTGTGATGACCTTGTATGTGTACTTTTTAGTTGGCATATGTATGGATACCACGCTTTGTCGTGTACTCTGATTCTTGTTGTACTTATTTGCTTAGCGTATATACGTGTGGGCATTTTCTGACCTACGTATATACGTCGCAGTGACGTCCCCGTATTCGTGGAATTGGGGCGTTACAGAAACTTTTCTGGATTATTTTAGAAAATCTCCGTAGTCGGTGTCGACCGATATCGATAATTGGCTCTATGATTTTTAATTCACAAATGGAGTCAAATTTTGAGAATCCGCTTTCACCTTGTGTCTTAAAATCATATTTTCTACGTTAGGGTTTTTGAAGATTTTTGTATGTGCACAACACAGTTGTATGATTATATTGCATGCTGCACATCTGCATGTTCATTTCTATCACTCAGCACTATACAACATATTTATTATATAAAACTGGAGATTACTGTGGACATGACCCGATGATAACATGCTAGGTGGTGATGGTATTAAAATATGATATTGTTCTATTTCTACTGATTCTTAAATTCCTATTATATGATCTCACTGATACATAACCACGTATTATATATTATTATCGTGTGTGTATTACTATAGTACATATTACTGCCTCCTTCATTTTACCACTCACTAGGTCGCTTTCTGACGACCCTGGGTTTACGTGCCCAGGTTGGAGACCTGAGATCGTATTGTCAGATAGTCCATTGGATTCACATAGGAGACTCATCATCGAGACCATTCATAAGTATCTTTGTGATTTATTTCTGCTATCTCATTTATCCCTATTTTCCTATCTGTTATGATCACTAACCTCTTTCTACAGGTATTCTTGTACTTATTTCTTGCTAGAACTCTTATATATATGGAGGTGATTTCCTGTACTGAGGCTTAGCGTACGTACGTGAGGGTTTTTTGCCCTGCGTATATACGTCGCCATAACGTTCCGTACCTGCGGGATCGGGGTGTTACAGGGCTGCAGACGGTCTGCTAGAGATCCACTCTACCGCTGCACTTCTCAGGTCAGAAACTGGGAGAATTCACACACTCCAAGCTCCAAAACCTGGACATGAGGATCCAGAAGAGTCAGAACTCCCCGGCGAGTGGTGATGCAAATGTCAGATTGTGTGCTAAGATTAGCACATGTGTATCGATAAATTCAAGTCATAAATATGCATTGTAAACCGTGTCGCGAGCACCAGCATGCAGGAGCAAGTAGAGAGACAGTAATCGATATCAAGTCGGGAACATATTGAAAGTACACCAAGAGGGGGGTGCATAGGTGTACCGCTAATCTAATGAACTAAATGTGGAAATTAAAAACTAAATTGCAACAATACTTAATGCAACCAACGAGTGTAGCCGAATTCCCGGTGAAGGGTTCTGAACTAACTCCTCTTGATTCCTCTGAATAAGAGTTGAGGCGCTATATAAAGCTCTCGTGGTTTAGCAAAGGCGAGGCACACAAACACACAAGCATGTATATGATATGGCAAAGTAAAGCAATGCACAAAGAAAGAGAGAGTATAAGAGTCAATGGATCAAACGCAAACACCAAGATTTGTTTCAAGGTTCGAGCACCCAGCTCTATGTCCCCGCCTTCACACAGAAGGATTTTCACTAACTCTGTCCACAAAGGACTCCCACACAGGGAACCTCCACCGAGGATTTGGGGCAATACAATAATTGGGAGTACACAACTCCACTCTTTACAAACACAACCTCTACACTTAGAGGTTAGGCACAAAACAAGCACAAATCGATCACCTAACAACTTGAGGGATGGGCACAAAGCCAACCAATCAACCTCTCACTAGAGGGATAGGGCACAAAGCCACCACTCCACAAATCAACCTCTACACAAGAGGGATAACACAAAGTAGGAGGGTTTACAACTTAGTGATCAAAAGACCACAAACCAAATCTTTTCCACAAAAACAAGGATCCTATAGAGAGGATAGAATGATAAGCTCAAGTGTGGAAAACAAAGTGTTTTTAACAAAGAAAATCACTTGGGAAACTCTCCAAAAAGATATAGAATTTTTAGATAAAAAACAATTCCCAAAAGACTATTTTCTTTGAAATATCAAAACACTTTTAAAAACAATTGAAGAGCAAATCTTTGAAGCTCTAAAACACTTTTTAAAACTTGTAAAAACACTAGAGAATAGGAGAACTTTTGCTCTTGGAAGTCTTAACAAAAACTGGCCTCAAATGGGGTATAAATATGTAACACCCCATCCTCAGAATACGTACTCAGATGCGTATCCTGATTTTTTTTAAACACTTTGTTATTTTTTATTTATTTATTTGTCTTACAATGGAAGTACTACATGATTTGATCTCTCTGGTAATCAGATTGGGTCAATTTTCATTTTAAACACTGTTTCCCAATATTTTAGATTTTTCATGATTTTTTCAGATTTTTTCTGAATTATTTTTATAAACACCCTAAAATCGGGATTAATCGGTACCGCTGGTTTATTCCTGGATTTTTAATTTACAACTGGGGTCAAATTTTGAGAAACCGCTTTCACATATCTACTTAGAATAATATTTACTATCTTAATTCATTTTTTGGGAATTTTCAAAATTTAACAGAATTCTGCCGGATTTGGCATCGACCGATATTGGCGGCCGATTCCAAGATTTTTAATTTAAAAACTATAAAGAATTTATTGAAACGAATTTCACCATGATTCTTAGAATAATATTCTTGATTTTTGAGAATTTTTGCGGGTCATTCCGAGATACTTGATTTTCGGACGATTTCGGTATTTTTCTGAAAGTTTTCCGCATCCGCAACCGAATCCCGGGAATCCGTCACTCTAATTATTTTTCCTTTTTCTTCCAAGAAAATATCTTCCTTTTTCCATTTTCTTTTCCTTTTTCTTATTTTCTTTCCTTCCTTTTCCTTCCACCAAATTCTACAAAACTCTCCATTCTTCCATTATCTTCTACAACTTTCCACCAAAAATATCTAAACACCAAAAATATCTTCTCCAAAATATTCAACCTCTCTCTCCCATCACCATGGCCGGCAAGAGAGAGACACCTCACCCTCTCCATTTTACAAAAAAACCCCCTCTCTAAACATTTTTTACATCACCTTCACAAATCCAATTCCTATATAAACCTTTCCTTCATCTTTCCACTTCATTTTTCTCTTCACCAAACTTTAACCACCACCAACTCCTCCTTCATCTCCACCACAACCACTACAACTTCTCTAACTCCCTACCTTCATCTTCTTCCTCCTCCATCTCAATTTAAACCACCACAACTCCAAAAACTCCACCAAAGCCTCCACCTTTTCCTTTACCTTCTCCAAAACTACCACCACAACAAACCTCTCCACAAAACCACCACCCCATCATCTTCTCTAGGGCCGGGCACCCTCCTTGGATTGGGGCTGAGCTCTTCTTTGTCGGTAACATCGCCGATGATTATTCCGGTAATCGTTCACGATTATTCCGGTAATCATTTCGGTGACGATTACAACGACAACAACTAACATCACCATCACCTCTACTATTTTCACCACCATCTTTACTTCCACCATCACTTTCACCATCACAACACCACCTCCATCTCCACTACTTCAACCTCCAAACATCACCTCCTTCACTTTCGTTTTATTACTCCACCAAAATCCATCTTCTTCACCAAATAACACCACCACCAAAGAAATCACCTTCCCTTCCTCTCTCCTTCCCTCTCCTTGGGGCCGGCCACTTCCTAGGCCACCACCAAGGGGTGGCGCACCACCCTAGGGCCGGCGGCCACCCAAGGGCCAAGCCCCCTTTCCTTTGCTCGCTTGGTGTTTTTCCTCTCCCAAAGATTCGGACGCGCAAAGCTTCAAAAGTGGCGTTTTAGGCGAGTGACTTTCCTCGCCAAGAAAATGGACTTGCATCAAAATCATTATTATGTTGTATTTTGTATCAGTGCGGTGTGGTTGTACGGGTGTGTGTGTTGTAATCTGTGAACATGTCTTCACTTGAACAGGACTGATATAATGTAATGCTTGTAATAGGATAGAACAACTCGTGCGGACCATTCAGCCTCCGGTCTCTCACTATCTCGAAAGAGAGTGATTTGAGACCGCCAGGTTTCTCAGCACCGCCTCCAGACCATTCGGCCTCCGGTCTCTCACTATCTCGAAAGAGAAGTAATTGAGACCGTCAGGTTTCTCAGCTCCATCTGGTGAGCATACTTAGCCCTCAGCGCTTTACCACTAGATTCGTCTAGGTAAGATGCTGCCGGATTTGCTACTCGCACTGTACGCCGAGTTGTCCCGGTAATCTTACCAGACGCTCCAGTGTTAAACACTGTTAGCTGTCTGTGCCTCCAGCCTGCTTAGCTCTACTCGATTATGCTTAGCTACAACCTGATAATTGCCCCTGGTTATTACATGACTTGTCACTTGACGAATATCACCCTCTTGTCATGCTATCACTTGACACCCTGCATGATATACTTGACTCTCATAATTATCATGATAACGGGAATGATAACCTGACATCATGTTTTCATCTTGATATATTATAGTACATACTGTACTCCTGAGATACCTGTATTCCTGATATTCCTGACTTGTTCCTGCTCATTCCCAAAATCTGATAATTATCTGATAAACCGTAAAATGAGACAACTTACATTGGGTCGGGGGAAACTTGCGGCTATCAGTATATGTTCGTATTTACAGTGGTATTAGGCATGTTATGCAACTAAAACTTCCGGTCTGACCTGTGGGCCTCCAGGCGACGGAGGGGAGTGCTGGCTCCCTCCTTCTTGGTACCATCTTGATAAGGGCATCCTATAAGACCCTCCTGATCGCTTTGCGGTAGGTTCCGTCCACCAAGCAACGGAACAATCCTGGGTCGTGGTCCCGGGTATGTACGGGACCCACTATAAACATTGTTCATTGATACCCCCGCTGGTTTCCAATAACAGCCTCAACTTACTCAAATGTGGATGTATGTGAGGTAGGACGCTATGGCACATACCTAGACATATGAGTAGGATGAGTAATATGATTATTAAAAAGTGATAATATCGATGCATTCGGGTTTTTCCATCTATAACACGTTGTGCCTCCTTTACATGCTTATTATTCATAATGCTATGTCAACTCTCATACACTTATCTCTTATGCCACTTGGTTGTAATCTGAACATTTGTTTGGGAGGTTCTGACTCCCTTGAATTTGTATGTTTAGGTTCCGAAGTTTGGATTGAAGTGGAGCCCTCCACCGAAGATCAAGCTTTCCTTTCAGAGCAGGCTGACTAGTCTCGGTTCCTTTCGTACTCGACTCTTCCTTCAAGCTCGCGGGATTTTCATTCAGCTCGTGAGCATCTTGTATTCATATTGTAAATTTTACTTTTGTACCTGGCTGTGATATAAGATACATGTAATAGTATATCACACTCAGTGATAACTTTGTAAATTGTACTCCTTATGTTGGCATGTGTATAAATACTACGTTTTGTCGTACTGTGATTCTTGCCTGTACTGATGCTTAGCGTATATACGTATGGGTACTTATGACCTGCGTATATACGTCGCAGTAATGTCTCCGTATCCGTGGGATCGGGGCGTTACAGGTTGGTATCAGAGCCTAGGTTCTCACACCTACAGTACAATCAAGCAGCAAATTAATGGAATATTAATTTGCAATTGCTATGCATGAGTCTCAGTTATACAATCCAACTACAATGTACAAAGTTATCTATTCCTTCTTGACTCCTTTCCTTATGTCCTAAAATCCTTCTATCTTTCCAGTTTCCAGTCATCTTTTATCAACATAAATATGGATAGAAGGACGGGTCGTAACAGCTCCGGACAATTACCAAATGGACCCACGGGAGAGAATGCTGATATTATGAAGGTTATCCAGAATATGATGGAGAATCAACAAAAGCAGACAGAACTCCTTCAGCAAGAGTTAACAACTCCTAAGGAACAAAGGCCAGGAAATGTATCAGACTTTAGGCGGTTGCAGCCGGCAATATTCACAGGAGGAGAGAGACCACTAGATGCCGAACAATGGCTGATCGACACCACAGATCTTTTGAACGCAGCCCGGGTCCCAAAAGAAAATCAGGTAGGGGTTGCCAAGATTCAACTAAAAGATGTAGCCAGGACCTGGTGGCTAGCCGAAGAAGCAAGACTGGAGAAACCCATCACTTGGGACCAGTTTTCTAAGAGCTTTTATAATAGATTCTTCCCTACCACAGCTCAGAAAGAGATGGAAGAACAGTTCATCAGACTTCAGCAATGGAACAGGTCTGTGGATGAGTATACCGCTGAGTTCTTAAGACTTAGCCGTTTTGCTTCATATATGGTGACCGACGAAGAGAAGCGGGCAAGTAGATTCCAACAAGGCTTACAAATGGATATTCAAGTCCTCTTGATTCCCCAACAGCTGAAAACATATTCCCAAGTCCTCACTGTAGCTCGGGAGGTGGAGCGAGGACTGGAGAAAAAGAAATTTAACCTGATAAGGAATCAGGCCATGAAGAGGCCACTTCCACAATTGGGGAGAGGAGGTCCATTCAGAGCTGCAAAAGTCCCGACAATGAGACGACCATTTCGACCAGCCCCCTTCCAGATAATCCAATCATTTCCTGTTTGTAATTATTGCCAGAAACCAGGTCACTCTCAACAAAATTGCCGTAGGGCAAATGGGTTATGCCTGGCATGTGGTTCCCGTGACCATACAATCGAAGGCTGTCCCCATAAAAGAACGGGAATAGTAAACCAAGCCTTGCCAGCACCTCCAGTACCAAATGGACAGAGGAACCAAGGACCAACGGCTAGGAGGGCCCTTCCCCCTCCCCAACAGCAAGTTATCCGCCCAGTCCAAAGGGGAGTTAGGACTGCAGCAGGTCGCGGAAGGGGACAAGCTTACAACTTGACAGCGGAAGAGGCCGAGACTTCTGAAGAGGTGGTGACAGGTAAGATCAGGGTACACTCAAAACCTGTTCTAGCCCTCTTTGATTCGGGTGCTTCTCATTGTTACATATCAGATCGTTTCGTTACCTTGCATTTTATACTTGTTAAGTCTTTAGACCACCAATGGGAGATTAGTACAGGGAATGGAGTAGTTATCTCCACTAAAATTTGTATCGATTGCCCTGTAGAACTATGTAACAAAACATTGGCCATAGATATGCTCGTACTAGATACCAAAGGGTACGACGTAATCTTAGGCATGACCTGGCTCAGCAAATACTATGCGGTTATTGATTGTCAGAATAAGAAAATTAATTTCAGAATTCCACTTCAGCCTGAATTTCAATTTGACGGGGAACTTAAGTCTGCCAAGAGAAAAACTCAGATGACTACTACTGAGATTCAGAAGAAGGGAGTACCAGTTTGGGATGAATTCCCAGAAGTGTTTGCTGAAATCTCAGGACTCCCACCTGACAGAATGATTGAGTTCTCCATTGATACCATTCCAGGCACAGTTCCAATATCCAAAGCTCCGTACAGAATGGCACCCACTGAGTTAGAGATTCTAAAGAAACAGCTGCAAGAATACTCTGATAAGGGGTTAATTAGGCCGAGTACTTCACCATGGGGAGCTCCTGTACTATTGGCAAACAAAAAGGATGGTGGTAAACGGTTATGCATATACTATAGAGAATTAAACAAAGTTACCATCAAGAATAAGTATCCCTTACCCAGAATTGATGATCTTTTTGATCAACTTCATGGAGCCCGAGTATTTTCTAAATTAGATTTACAATCGGGTTATCATCAGCTAAAGGTGAAGAAAGGAGATATTCCAAAGACAGCATTCAGGACTCGCTATGGTCATTACGAGTTTCTAGTCATGCCCTTCGGAGTCACCAATGCCCCTGCAGTCTTTATGGATTTGATGAACAGAGTGTTCTCGCCTATTTGGATCAGTTTGTAGTTGTATTTATAGATGATATCTTGATATATTTCAAGAATGACAGAGAGCATGCAGAACACTTGAGGATAGTGTTACAGACTCTCCAGCAGGAACAACTTCATGCTAAGCGGAGCAAGTGTGACTTCTGGCTAGACTGTATAGCTTTCCTTGGACATATGATTTCAGAAGAAGGAATTTCAGTTGACCCTAGCAAAATCCAGGCAGTAAAGGACTGGCCAATTCCAAAGACAGTAACAGAAATTAAGAGTTTTATTGGATTAGCTGGATATTACCGGCGTTTTGTCCAAGATTTCTCTAAGATCGCAGCCCCGTTAACAAAGCTCACCCGAAAAGGAGAAAAGTATATATGGACAGAGGAATGTACTGCAGCATTTGAACAATTAAAGAAAAGACTCATTACAGCTCCAGTCTTGAGGACTCCCTCAGGAAGAGGGGGGATGGTTATATACAGTGATGCATCTGGAAAAGGCCTAGGGTGTGTATTAATGCAGCATGATCATGTCATAGCTTATGCATCCAGGCAATTGAAACCACATGAGAGAAATTACCCAACTCATGACTTAGAGCTGGCAGCAGTAATATTCGCATTGAAGATTTGGAGGCATTATCTTCTGGGAGACAATGTATTAATCTACACTGATCACAAGAGTCTTAAGTATATTTTCACGCAGAAAGAATTAAACATGAGACAGAGACGGTGGCTTGAATTGATGGCGGACTATGATATAGACTTACAATATCATCCTGGCAAGGTCAATACAGTACCAGATGCATTGAGCAGGAAGCCAGAAAATAAAATACTCGTACAACTCACTCAATAGAAGGAGTTGATTCAGGACATCACAAAATTGGACTTAATACTAGTACGAGGAACTGATAAGTCAGGACAGTTAATGACTTTTCAGATTCAATCAACCCTGATGAATGAGATTAAAGAAGCTCAAAAGGAAGATCCCAGATTACAGAAATTCAGAGCTCAAGTAGAGGCTGGATTAAGAACTGATATCCGTATTCATTCGGATGATGCACTTTATTTTGGTAATAGAATTTGTGTTCCCCAAGGAGAAGTTCGACAGAAAATTTTGGCAGAGGCACATAGTTCGGCTTATTCCATACACCCAGGGGGAACTAAAATGTATCAAGACATAAAGCAGCAGTTTTGGTGGAATGCTATGAAGAGGGAGATAGCCCAGTATGTGGCCAAGTGCTTAGTTTGCCAGCAGATAAAGATAGAACACCAGAGAACAGCTGGACTTCTACAACCCTTACCGATACCCGAATGGAAGTGGGAACATATCACCATGGATTTTGTCACGGCTCTACCCCGCAGTCCTAAGGGTAATAATACAATATGGGTAATCATCGATCGCCTCACAAAATCAGCTCACTTCATACCATTCAGAGTAGGTCAAACAACAGAAGTTCTGACAGACAAATATATGAAGGAAATAGTTCGTCTGCATGGAGTTCTGGTTAGCATCGTATCGGATAGAGACACAAGATTCCGATCGCATTTCTGGGAAAGTCTCCAAGAAAATCTAGGAACTCGTCTGAAATTCAGTACTTCATATCACCCCCAGACAGACGGACAGTCTGAACGAACTATTCAAATTCCTGAAGACATGCTGCGAGCCTGTATGATTGAATACAAAGGGTCATGGGAAGACTATCTTCATTTGGCTGAATTCTCTTATAATAACAGTTATCAGGCCAGTATCAAGATGGCTCCGTATGAAGCCTTGTATGGTAGAAAATGTAGGTCACCATTATGTTGGGACGAAGTCGGTGAGAAAAGACTTTTGGGGCCAGATATACTAATTCAGACAACAGACAAAGTCAGAATTATTAGAGATCACCTCCGGGCAGCACAGAGCCGACAGAAAAGTTGGGCTGATACTAACAGAAGACCATTGGAATTCAGAGCAGGTGATCATGTATTTTTAAGGATATCACCAACAAAAGGGGTAATCCGATTCGGTACTCGTGGGAAACTTAGTCCGAGATATATCGGCCCATTCGAGATTTTGGATCGCGTGGGAGATGTAGCTTACCGATTGGCATTACCGCCATCGTTAGAAGGAATTCATAATGTCTTTCACATATCACAGTTAAGAAAGTATGTCAAGGATGAGAGTCATATTCTAAATCACTTTGAACTGGAACTACGACCAGATGTATCCTATAAAGAGCAACCTATGGCCATTCTGGACAAAAGTATCAAGACTCTGAAGAATAAGGCAAAACCGTTAATATTGGTTTCTTGGAATAGGCATGTTCCAGGGGAGGCCACGTGGGAACGAGAGGATGTTATTCTTGAGCGTTACCCTCAACTATTTACATCTTAGTTGGTAAAATTCTTTCTTCCTATTGTTCTCTACCGTCATATTCCCCTTCCTGAAATTTTGAGGACAAAATTTTTTACAAGGTGGATGGATTGTAACACCCCATCCTCAGAATACGTACTCAGATGCGTATCCTGATTTTTTTTAAACACTTTGTTATTTTTTATTTATTATTTTCTCTTATTTATTTCTCTTACAATGGAAGTACTACATGATTTGACCTCTCTGGTAATCAGATTGGGTCAATTTTCATTTTAAACACTGTTTCCCAATATTTTAGATTTTTCATGATTTTTCAGATTTTTTCTGAATTATTTTTATAAACACCCTAAAATCGGGATTAATCGGTACCGCTGGTTTATTCCTGGATTTTTAATTTACAACTGGGGTCAAATTTTGAGAAACCGCTTTCACATATCTACTTAGAATAATATTTACTATCTTAATTCATTTTTGAAAATTTTCAAAATTTAACAGATTTCTGCTGGATTTGGCGTCGACCGATATTGGCGGCCGATTCTAAGATTTTTAATTTAAAAACTATAAAGAATTTATTGAAACGAATTTCATCATGATTCTTAGAATAATATTCTTGATTTTTGAGAATTTTTGCGGGTCGTTTCGAGATACTTGATTTTCGGACGATTTCGGTATTTTTCCGAAAGTTTTCCGCATCGTCAACCGAATCCCGGGAATCCGCCACTCTAATTATTTTTCCTTTTTCTTCCAAGAAAATATCTTCCTTTTTCCATTTTCTTTTCCTTTTTCCTATTTTCTTCCTTCCACCAAATTCTACAAAACTCTCCATTCTTCCATTATCTTCTACAACTTTCCACCAAAAATATCTAAACACCAAAAATATCTTCTCCAAAATATCCAACCTCTCTCCCATCACCATGGCCGGCCAAGAGAGAGACATCTCACCCTCTCCATTTTACAAAAAACCCCCTCTCTAAACATTTTTTACATCACCTTCACAAATCCAATTCCTATATAAACCTTTCCATCATCTTTCCACTTCATGTTTTTCTTCACCAAACTTTAACCACCACCAACTCCTCCTTCATCTCCACCACAACCACAACCACTACAACTTCTCTAACTCCCTACCTTCATCTTCTTCCTCCTCCATCTCCATTTAAACCACCACAACTCCAAAAACTCCACCAAAGCCTCCACCTTCTCCTTTACCTTCTCCAAAACTACCACCACAACAAACCTCTCCACAAAACCACCACCCCATCATCTTCTCTAGGGCGGCCACCCTCCTTGGATTGGGGCCGAGCTCTTCTTCGTCGGTAACATCGCCGATGATTATTCCGGTAATCGTTCACGATTATTCCGGTAATCATTCCGGTGACAATTACAAATCTAAGTTTGTTTAAATAGTTGAAGCATAGATGTATATAGAACAAATCTAATATACATAAAACCATGTAAACTTGTTGATTCTATCTATTCATGAAAACCAAGATCGGTTAAGCTAAAAACCGAAAAACCAAAATATGAAACTTAAACAAGTGTGTGTATGTGTGTGTGTTGTGAACATGAGCATATCACACTATCTAACTTTACAATGGATCTAAACAACTATAAACTAAACAATGTACCGAAGTCTTCTTGTAGAGCTCCGTCTCCAAGTCGACTCGATCCAAACGTGATCCACCAAGCTTGACTCCAACCGAGTGCTAGATATAAACTTTGACGCTTGGGCTCTTGAATCACCATATGAAAGTTCCAAAACACCTTTGTTGAAGCTAATTACCTACTAATATCTTGGTTAAGTATCTGAAACTAAACATCACAAGATTATTAGTAAACTATAACTACAAGAGTTAATCATCATCAAAACTAGAGTGGAAGGCCTCTGGGCCAACAATCTCCCCCTTTTTGATGATGACAAAACTCATGAAGTTATATATGCATGGATTAAAGTTAAGCTTCAAAGAAGCTCCCCCTTAACTCATGCATAGCAATAAACAATAAATATATGTAATGAATACTAAACATGAATATGCATCAATATGCATAAAACAATAAAATGAACATGCTCTTGATACCAAACTTTTAAAATAAATTCCTTTTCCTTTTAAAATAAACATGTTCTTAATTAATTGCTTTTGATACCAATAAAAATTTTAATGTGAAAACTTAATCAACAAAAGCAACATAAAAGCTCTTGATACCAATCAATAAAAAATTCAATCAATAAAAATTCTTAATACCAATTGGAAGATAATCAATAAAAGCTTTTGATACCAACACTAAAAAAATATCAATATAAAACAACTTTGATATAAACTTACAAATAAACAATAAACATGCATATAAACTCAAATACTTCTCCCCCTTTTTGTCAATCATCAACAAAGGGGTCAAAGAAAACAATAAAACAATGTTCTCTTCCTTTTTGTCTTAAACAAAAAAGAACATCAATAAGGGGTGAAATCAAAACAAAACATTATGATACCAATTGAAAAAAAATATCAACTGAGTGCAACATGATATCAATTTACAATAAATAAAACAAAACATACCAATTGAAGGTACATAAAACAAATATTTTAATATAAATTTAAATACCAATTGATACCAATTGTAAGTAAATACCAATTTAAATACCAATTGTAAGTAATAAATCATTTGAATATAAAGTGTGGGAGTAAAATACCAAAGGTAAGCAAAACCAATTGAAAAATGAAATGTAAATTTTCTCCCCCTTTATGAAATACCAAATAAAATAATGCATAAGCTTGTATAAGATACCAATTGAAACATAATCAATTAAAATATAATAGTCATTAAGAAATCAAGCTTAGCATAACTAAAATTTGTGCTCAAAGATATATAAATATAGTAAGCACAAATAAAGCACATATATATGTATGAAAAATTAAATACCAATCGAAATTGATACTATTTGAAATTGAAGCATATATATATAAAAACATATATGAGTATATAAAAAGAATGTCAATAGTGATACCAATTGAAAAGATCTAATGATACCAATTGAAAACATAATAAGATCAAGTGTATAACTCATATTACCTACCACCCATTTTATGCACATGTTTAAAATGGATTTTCAATTAATAAGCATACAAGGTATGGTCGCCCAACCAACCGCCCTTAGATGGAAGGGATTTTCAAAAATAGGTTTGAAAAATAGTTTACCATAATTGAAAACTCTTCCAAACTGAAGAATACGAACTAGTTATAAGAAAAATTTGTAAACTAGTACGAAATCCTTCAAGTAAGGAATAAAACATAAATAAATTTCATGAAACATGAAAATCACTCAACAATTGACACTCAAAAAGATATAAAGCTCATATAGGACTCATGAAAACAAAATCATGAGAAAACCTTAAATAATGTGAGTGTACAAGTTTTGTGTGAAAAATATAGTCATGAAAATAGGCAATTTAGCTCAATAAGAAATTCCTTAAAACATGAAAATCATCAAAACGATTTAATCTTCAAGGTATATGTATGTCATGCACAAACTAAAGTATACATACATATCCAAATATAAACGAGTCCACCAAAGTATATGCATGAAGGCAAGTGGCTCAAGGGATGTATATGTATAGCCAAAAGTTTGGACAAGATAGACATATACATGAAGTTAAACTTATAAACATGAAAACATGTATAAAATGGGAATACAAGTCAAATGCATGAATCATCAAAACTAGGCTATACTAGTACATCTAATGAGTACAAATGAGATTTCAAGCACAGACATATAATGATCTATTTGTGGCTCATTAGTTGTACAAGTATATAACCAAGTTTTAATGAAAACTAACATCTAAATATGTAATCAAACAAGAAGCATAGAAATCAAAACAAAAACTCATAAACATACATATGACTATTATGTACATGCACATGCATAGATCTAGGGCATACACATTAGTTAAAACAAATGTGAGATCACAAATATATAAATCCATATTAAACATGGGTGTCTCAAATAACTAAACATGTATATCACTAATCTAAATCTCATGGCATATAACAAACTAATCATAAAACATCAAGACATGCTAAAAATGAATAATATGAAAGCATGTAAACAATAAATGAGGAGTAAGAGATCGTTACCAAAACTGAGAGGGCAACTCTCCAAGTCTCCAAAACACGGTGGTCCTCCCACCAAAACTTTCCTTGAAAGTGATGCATCCAAATTGTTCTCTTTAAGCTCGGAACGCATCCACCGCACGGTACCGTAACTCTCACGTCTTGCGAGAGCCCACACCTACATTAAATACAATAGGGGTGGTCTTTGGTACCCATACTCTTTTGGGTCCATGGGGGTTAGTTTCTTTCCTAACTCAAACAAATTTAGTTGCTAAATTTTCATCATGTATCATATCATAGCAAAATTTAGCAAGGTGGCCCTTACGTCCATAATGTGTACAAGTGTACACATGAGCATACATCGTGTTGTGTGCATGAACGTGTGAAGCATGTGTATGTCGTGAATGGTGTGCATGCAAAGATGGAACTTGTTTCTTTCGAAACATATATTCCAACCGTGTGTGGTTCAAAGCACAATGGCTCAAAATGGAGCCCAAACAATCCATATTCTTCTTTAACAAAATTTATATCATTTTCAATTATAGAAGAAGTGTGGCATGCAATAGGTGAGATAGATGGTGAAACTACACTAGCATGGCAAACATGTGTCTCTAAATCATTTTGCAAAGAAATATTTTTCTTTAAACAATCTTTTAATTCTTGTGAAATCAAATTTATTTTATTTTTCAAAGAATTATTCTCTTTTAATACAAAATCAAATTTTGAAGTTAAATCCTCATTTTTATTCAAAATATATTCACAATCATTTTTACTTTTCAAATTTTATTTTCATTAAGTGCAAGATCAAGTTGGGATTTAAGCGAGTCACTTTCACTTGAAATCTCATCCCTTTCTTGCAAAACAATCTCAAGTCTAGAAGATGATTTTTTATTTTTTCTTTTAAACTAAGACTTTCCTTTTCAAAAGTTTGTATTTTGAAATCAAATTTTCACAATTTTTAACAAGTTCATCATTCATGGCTTGTGCCTCTAAACACTCATTGCAATAGGAACTAGTGCTAGCATCTAGTTGAGTGTCCGAGTGTACCTCAAGGGAGTCATTCTCTTGGACCATGAAGCAACGTTCATCGGACTCGTCTCTCCTAGATCTCCTCTTCTTATCATAATCTTTGGTAGCTCAGGAGAAGTCAAAATGCTCCATACTGCAAAAGCGGACTCATAGTGAGAAAACACATGTAAATAATCTTTATGAAGAGATGCTCTAAGTGCCTTTAGGGCTATTGCATTGGCCTCTATATGCTTGCTATCATTAGGGTAGGATTCCTTGATAATGGCAAGGTAAACATGCAAGCCTAGGGTTTTTAAATGACAACTCATAAGAACCTTCCATATGTCAAGTCTAGAGATATCAAACTTGGGAGGAACATCCATGAGTGCAAAAAATATGTGTGCAAATGCAAATGATAGATTAGCTAACCAAGATCACACTCGTAGGTGGTTAAACCAAATATCAGGAGCGTAAGCTCTGATACCAATTGAAAGTACACCTAGAGGGGGGTGAATAGGTGTACCGCTAATCTAATGAACTAAATGTGGAAATTAAAAACTAAATTGCAACAACACTTAATGCAACCAACGAGTGTAGCCGAATTCCCGGTGAAAGGCTCTGGACTAACTCTTCTTGATTCCTTTGAATAAAAGTTGAGGCGCTATATGAAGCTCTCGTGGTTTAGCACAAGTGAGGCACACAAACACACAAGCATGTATATGATATGGTAAAGTAAAGCAATGCACAAAGTAGAGAGAGTAAGAGTCAATGGATCAAACGCAAACACCAAGATTTGTTTCGAGGTTCGAGCACCCAGCTCTACGTCCCCGCCTTCACACAGAAGGATTTCCACTAACTCTGTCCACAAAGGACTCCCACACAGGGAACCTTCACCGAGGATTTGGGGCAATACAATAACGGGAGTACACAACTCCTCTCTTACAAACACAACCTCTACACTTAGAGGTTAGGCACAAAGCCACCACAAATCAATCACCTCACAACTTGAGAGATGGGCACAAAGCCAACCAATCAACCTCTCACTAGAGGGATAGGGCACAAAGCCACCACTCCACAAATCAACCTCTACACAAGAGGGATAACACAAAGTATGAGGGTTTACAACTTAGTGATCAAAAGACCACAAACTAAATCTTTTCCACAAAAACAAGGATTCTATAGAGAGGATAGAATGATAAGCTCAAATGTGGAAAACAAAGTGTTTTTAACAAAGAAAATCACTTGGGAAACTCTCCAAAAAGATATAGAATTTTTAGATCAAAAACAATTCCCAAAAGACTATTTTCTTTGAAATATCAAAACACTTTTAAAAACAATTGAAGATCAAATCTTTAAAGCTCTAAAACTCTTATTAAAACTTGTGAAAACACTAAAGAATAGGAGAACTTTTGCTCTTGGAAGTTTTAACAAAAACTGGCCTCAAATGGGGTATAAATAGCCCATGAAAAATTCTGCCCGTTGGCTGCTGACTAGGCCAGAAATGGCCTTCCGGTCGACCGACCGGTCGACCGGCCAACGGTCAAAAAACTGACTGTTGTGCCTTCTGGTCGACCGCCAGGTCGACCGGGCCCTGAACCAGAGAGCAACGGCTCTCTGGCCGGTCGACCGCCCGGTCAACCCGAGAGTGGGTTGCCTTCAGTCGGTCGACCGGCCAACTGACACGGCCAAGTGCACATTCTTGTGCACGTCCGGTCGACCGGCTCCTGGTCCGGTCGACCGGTCGGTCGACCGCCAGAGCCTGGGAGAAACAGATTTTAGGACTAAAAAACTTGGTTTTAATTCTCAAATAAATCCGATAAATTCTCTAAAAATCCACAAAAATAAGTTCAGTATAATATATTGATATACAAACTTGTTTGAGTAAAAATCAAACCAAGTTACAAACATTTTGAACTCTTTTTGTGTTATGAAAATTTTGCCGAAAACCAAATTCCGTATTTTCTAAAACTTGGATTTTTGAATTGAAAATTCGTTTTGTCCAAAACTCATCCAAATACAAAAACATGATATGAAACAACATTGAAGCATGTTGCATATGGATATAAGTCCAATATACATGAAATATATATATATATATATATATATATATATATATATATATATAATATATATATATATATATATATATATATATATATATATCATTGTTTTTGTTATTAAATCCGAAATTATGTTTTGTTAAAATACCAAAACACCAAACTCATGAAATAGACTATCAAACTACGTTTGTTTAAATAGTTGAAGCATAGATGTATATAGAACAAATCTAATATACATAAAACCATGTAAACTTGTTGATTCTATCTATTCATGAAAACTAAGATCGGTTAAGCCAAAAACCGAAAACCAAAATATGAAACTTAAACAAGTGTGTGTGTTGTGAACTTGAGCATATCACACTATCTAACTTTACAATAGATCTAAACAACTATAAACTAAACAATGTACCGAAGTCTTCTTGTAGAGCTCCGTCTCCAAGTCGACTCGATCCAAACGTGATCCACCGAGCTTGACTCCAACCGAGTGCTAGATATGAACTTTGACGTTCGGGCTCTTGAATCACCATGTGAAAGCTCCAAAATACCTTTGTTGAAGCTAATCACCTACTAATATCTTGGTTAAGTATCTGAAACTAAACATCACAAGATTATTAGTAAACTATAACTACATGAGTTAATCATCATCAAAACTAGAGCGGAAGGCCTCTGGGCCAACAGTATGATATAAGATGATAAGAGCAGGTAACAAGGCAATGAATAAAGTAGACAAGGCAACACCAGATATCTTCTAAACTAACATAAAACCGATAAAATCAATAAAACCGAATAAAACTGAATAAAACCGATTACGAGCAAAACCGATCACACAAGCTTAGGTCACGGCTCCATGAGACTAGTACATCAAAGGAATAATCCAAAAAAGAAAACCCTCATCTATATACATTTATCCTATGTCTTCGTAATCTTAGTGCATACAACTTGAATTACAAAATAACATAAAAATTGTTTACTACAACAACTTTTATTTTTGACTTGAATTCCATGAATCTGACGGATCCTGAAGATGAATCGTGATCATGTAATCATTTTATAGAAAAAAGGACCTAATGTAAAATCTTGAAAAATCAATACAAATATCAATGGATCTAATATAATATTTATAAAAAACAGATCTATCATTTTATATGGTATGCGATGCAACTAGGATTTTAATTTTGTAGAAAAAAAGGAGAGATGGTCACCAGAATCCTGAAGATGAGAGTTTATTGGCAAGGTGGGTGCGTAGGGGATGTTTTTTTTTGGTTGGGGTTTGGGTGTTTTGTGTGTGTGTGTGTGTGGGTGGGTGGGTGTGGGGGGGGGGGGGGGGGGGGGGGGGCGTGGTTTGTTGTTTCTGTGTAGAGAGAGAGAGAGAGAGAGAGAGAAGCAGGAACGTAAAAATTTTCTGACAGGAAAAAAATTTGCCATGTTCTCATGTACAACCTAATTTGGCATGTGCTTATATATCAACATGACTCTTTTTTCCTTGAGTCTTTAGTTTTTTTCATAAAACTATTTATGTTCCAAGTTCTTATATTAACAATCTAGTCAATTTATTAACTCAAAACAGAGAAAAAAAGATCTAAAATGAACCAAGTACATATGATTATTGAATTATTCTCTTCGCCAGAACAAAGATTATAAGAAGAGAAAGCATCATGAATAATAAGATATTGATGAACTTGTACAAGTACATAGTAAAATTACCTTGTAAACGGGACCAAATCCACCCTCCCCAAGCATGTTTGGTAGAGAAGTTGCTGGTTGCCACCATCATCGGAGCACCAAAGTCAATAACTGGCAGCTCTACATCCTCCATTTCTCTATTACTCTCCTCTCTGGTGATCAGTTCTCGATTACGTAACTGGAACAAACCAAAATGGATTCAAATACGATTCAAATACGAGTATACTATCAAGATTCGTAGTAAAGAAATGCATTTGGATAATGAAACATATTATTGTACCTACTGATCTTCGGTTCTCCCCTTCAATATCCATACCAAAAGCAGTTGTAATGATCCCACCAAAATGCTCACTATTATTATGACAATTGTTGATCCAATTTTGGGGGACTTTTCTTCTGTTGGGGGGCGAACCTGGTGAGCATTTACAGTCAAAATTTAGTTCTTGAATAAAAAAACTAGATTGCATGATTCATTGGCAAGTCTTTTAAAATTCAGGTCCCCAAATTTGTAATTAAAATTTTTAAGATATAAATGTTCAGAAATTTTTATGATTCAATTTAAATTTTGAGAAATGATATTTTCATCAAATGGCATTTCATAATGCAGGCCTTTTCATTGTTAACAATGAAGCCAGGTGTACTGAATAGATTAAGCATCACGGCAAAATTATTGTCAATATTGTCAGCTAGAACTTACTTTTTTTTTAAAAAAAGCCATGTCTAATGGCATGGAAAACTGTAAGAAGTGAAGAGAGAAGACCGTACTGATATCTTTAGCCGACACACGAACATAGAAATCTTGGCCTCCAACCTCATACGACCGAAACAACCTAAGATCCACAATCTCACTGCTCCATATAATGCACCCACTCCCATTCCCACGCACATCAGAACTCGCATAGCTCGTGCACGAGCAATTCATCAAACACCTTGCTCGTCGCTTGTCGAGGCTCATTCTCTTGTCCACCGTCACAATGGCCATGGCGGGCAACATTGCCTTGGCGACACGCACGAATCCATCACTTCCATTCACACACTCCAACTTGTTCTTCCTCTGACAACCCCCAGTCCAGTCCCCCAAATTCCAGTCCACGGAATACCTTGGCTCAAACCCTTGCAGGCGCAAATTGGACGAGCATTCAGATCATAAACACTGAAATCTCTGCACTTACCGTACTCACAAGCATTGTTCGGCATGAACAAGAACAGGCTCCATGATTTCGAGCTATCGACCCAGACCCAGCGCTGAACCTGCCCAGTCGGTCCGCCAGTAGCCTTGTAAGAATGGACCTATTCGTCATGTCGTAGGTGTTGTACACCTCGTCGTCGTTGTCCACAAAATTGAATGTGAAGCCACTGCTTGCCTAGGTCTGCATCTCGGGATGCCTACCAGTCGATGGACCGGACAGCCACCTCTTGACATCGCCCAAGAACACGGTGAACTGTGGGATGCCGTTGAACTCGTATGGGTCCATGGAACGGACTGCCACCTCTTGACATCGCCCAGGAATACAGTGAACTGCGGGTCCCGTGGATGTCCATGGCGGCTGGAGTTGGCGCTCGGACGGATCGGTATTGGACTCCCATGCAGTCTGGTTGCGGTTGAGCTCGTATGTGGAGATCGTAACCGAGTTTCATCCCCGGTAACATCGTGTCGGTTGGGTAATCGAAGCTTTGTCAACAAGTATTGTTGCCACCACCGCCACCTGTGTCGATCAGTCGACCAACTGGATTCATTGCGGCCGCTGATGGTAACAGAGAAGAAGACCAGATGACTTCCGAGCTGCTGCGATCTACGATGGAAAGAGTTCCGTTGTCAGTGAGGAGGAGGTTCGTGTTTGAGGCTGTGACCGGGGCTTCGCGGTTGGCAACCCAGACTAGAGTTTGGACTGGGAGACGAGGAGTTGGTCGTCAGAGAGAGGTTTTATTGGAGTTACGGTGTCCCTTGCGGAGGATTGGGCTAAGACTAAGAGTAGTAACATCAAAAAGAGTGGCAAAATGGTTGGTTTCTCATATTCATTGTTTCAGAGATGAAGGGGAAAGGAGTGAAGAAGAGAAGGGTTGGTCAATAATTTTGTGCTGGGGATAATCTCTCTCTTATTTCATTTCCCAAATTCCTGAACTAACGTATTATGTGCAGGCAGATAAGTTAAACATTAGTGATGCATGCATGATGAGAGAAGATCATTTTTCTGTTGGGAGTTTCATGGACTTTTTCCAATAACTAGTTGAATATCCGGCTCCCAATTTCTAAGCATCATTACTGAGAGAACTTTGGACATGAGATTTTCTAGTTACAATATCTAACATCTGCATCAACAACTTATCTGTTATACTAAGAACAAGACTAAATTGTATTAGAAATTGATGCAACAAAAACTCAAATCAAACATCCAAATTTGAAGACCATATAGCTAAATTTTATTCAGGTTCCATGTAACTATTTGGACCTCGAATTTGGAAAGCAATTTAAGCTCTAGTAAACAAGTCATGTTCCGTGTAACAATTCTGTTGCATATTCGCACAATGAATTGTTATGACTGCCAGAGGACGGGTAATATTACTTATGTATATTGTTGTATAATTCAGATGGATTCGCCTGCTAGCCAACGGCTGTAGAATGCCAATGCCTCCCGTGGTTTGTACTCAGGAACAGTATGACCTGCTCCCTGAATTTCATCCATCATACAGAACTCAAATGAGAAAACAATAGACGAGAACTAAATATATAAAACTAAATTTACAAACTGATAATATCCAAATCTACTGAAACCTGAAAATAACTGTGAAAGTGTATTAGAAAAAGCATGACTCAATGATAATAGATTTTTGGCGAGCCATCAAAATTCATGATTATGTCTGAAAGGTAACACTTAATTTTAGCGCAAATTACAAGTATGGTACCTAAAGCTTGTATCTATTGCAATTATTTTACCTAAAGTTTTTTGACCGGTAATCTGAGTACCCAAAATTAAAAAACTTGCATTTCTATTCTTCTGCGAGGGGTTGGGTCGAAAAAAGTTGTGACACTCACATCATCGTTTTTGGACAAAATCGCCTTGTCTCCTCCCTTGAGTTAATTAGGTTGTTAAGAGGTATTGAGATCCCTCTCTAAAATTTTAGTTCAAAATTCTGCCAAAAAATCCCAAAAAAAAAATCAAATTCCACTATTCATCACCTTCCTCTCTCTCCCTCTATCTAAATCTAAACCCTAGCCCGAAACCCTAACCTGCTCCCCTCTCTCTTCCCCTGCGCCTGCAGCCCGTCCTTCCTTCTCCCGTGGCGCCTTAATTCCCTCCCTGCCGCTGTCCCTCCTCACCTCTTCCCTCATCATCATCGCTTGCCTCTCCACCTCCTATTCCTTATTTCCTTCACCTTCAGCCCGTTGCCGCCACGTCGGTAGTAGCGTCGGACCAACCGCCGCCGCCTCCTCTGCCTTCTCCTTCACCTGCGCCATTTCCCCATGCCCCCTCCCTCTTCCTTTCCCCCAATCACCGCCTCCTGCTTGCCCTCCTCCTCTCCTTTGATTTGTGCCCCCTCTTCCTCTCGACTACAGCCTGCAGCTGTCGCCACCCCTCCTATTCTCCACCTGCAGCCCCACCATCGGCTTTTCCCTACACTTCCCGTCTCCTCCAACCTCTATTGTTACTGTCAACAACTGAGCCAAGTCGGGTTCATAAAAAAAATCGACTCGACCCGAATCTGCTAAAGTAATTTGGGTTAAGTCATCGACCCGCCAATAGACCCAACCTGTTCTACTCTAATGCCCGACCTGCTACAGTGCAGCTCCGGATCCCCAGCTACAATGCATACCAAGATCTGCACCACAGTGCAGACCGGTTTACATAACAGACCCACCAGCATTCAGTTTTTGATTTTCGAGTCGTTTCTTAGCCTTCCGGAGCCCGATTTGAGCAATTTTTGAGGCATTAAAATCGTAAAAGCCTGGGCTACACAAGGCATTACAAGAACACTGAGGTCAAAATGATCCTTAGTAGGTACATTTTTCCTAATAGTCTGATATCTGATACTTAAACTTTTATCGATTTTACTATTGTCCACTTCAATACGTGAGGTTGTGTATATTTGCATGCGCTTAATTCAGTAGCTTTAATATTGATTGTGAAACTTGCCAGCATAATATGAGTAGTATTGTTGCTTTATTCTTGTTTGGGATTGATCAGCCTATGCATGTTGCTTTGATCAAACAATTTGCTATATTAGTATTTTTTGGTATTTCCCTACCCAATGGTCGTAGCTAGTTGGTGAAGCATGGTTTAGTAATACTATCACTAATTTCCTGATACACGAACATGTTTCACATCAATCTCTCTCTAATCCCTTTCTCGCAAGCATCTTTCTCTCTCTAACTCCTTTTTCTCTAGCCTTATTTCTCTCGAGCTCGTCTCTCTTTCTCTCTAACATCTGTTAAAACCCCTTCCTCTTTAGCCGCATTTCTCTATTTAACTTTCTCCAACATTCTTTTACTCCCTAATCTTTACTCTGGCCCTCTCTTAATTCAAATCTAACATACAAAAACCGCTTTTATCTCTCCAGCCTCATTTCTTTAACTCTCTCCCCCAACCCCTTTCTGTAAGCTCTAACATTCTTTTTCTCCCAAGCCATTACTCTCCTCCTAACCCTTTCAAACTCTATTTCTATCACTAATACCAGGAGTTAGAGATATTAGGAAGAAAGGACATACAGAGAATGTTATTAGAGGGAAATAAAAAGAGAAAAGGCTTAGATAAACGATACAACAGAGAGAAAGGGCTTGAAAAATTAATATAGAAGAAGGATCTATAGAAAGTTTGAGAGAGATAAGACTACAGAGAGAAGGGTGTTAGCAAGAGCGAGAGAGCGAGAGAGAGAGAGAGAGAGAGAGAGAGAGAACCTGGAATAAAGAGATTTATTGAGAGTTTGAGAAGGGTTAGAGAGAAAAAGGTGCCAAAATCGTAGAAAGAAAACTATGGGTAGCATATTTGAAAAATAAGGAAAGGATAAAAATGTCAATTTACCGTCTCAGTTAACTCGGTTTTGTTAGGGAAAAAGTTTTGATACTTAAAGGTCTATAATAACACAAGTACCATAAATGCAGCATAAGCAAACTTTCGGTACCATAAGTGTAACCTGCTATTAATTTTGTGTATCAAATGGTAAAAAAATTGTATATTTAACTGAAATAAAAGATATTTCTCTCCATCATGAGTAAAATTGGATTCACAAGTTCAAGCTTCAAAAAAGTTTGACTTTCCATCAATGTGCCTTGAGGTATATTATTGCTAACAATGCTATGCTGCTACTGATTTAAATAACCTACCATAGCATCATCTATTTGTAGCGTAAGTCAACAATAACTTGGGTTGTTACAACAATAACAAAATGAATGTGATCGTCTCAAAAGAGATTCTATGCTTAATGGTATGTACTAAGAGTAGGCTTGAATTCAGAAATTTATATACAAAGCCAAAACTTAGTGGATGAGAACTAACGTGAATATGCTATCCTGAATAGTATTAGGCTATAGGAGGCTTATGTTGAAGTATCTTTTCCAATGCCAAAACTAAAGATGATCATCAATCACAAAAGCTATTGGATGCAGATATGGAGAAAAAATGGTATAATGAGATGCCAGCATACCTTGATGGTAAGAAAGGTGAAATCATGTTCATAGCCTTGGGTGTACCTGCAATCAAAGAAGTAGAAGAGTAAAAACGTAAATGTGCCAGTATAACATAAGCTCAACCTACGTGACACTTCCTCTCTTTGTGGAAGGTTGTGTGTAGGAATCTCTTTTCCCCCATTATGGAGGAGGTTTCCCTCTTCTTTTTTCAGGGTATCACTCTCATTGTTTGTAGTCTTCCTCTGCCTGTATAATTTTATGGGTTTCACCAAAACAACAAAAATGGGGGTAAAAAAAAAAAAGAGTATGCAAGCTGTTGAGGTCTGGCTCAGTGGTAAAAAAATTAGGATTAGGTTATAGGCGGTCCGAAAATAAAATAAGAAAATATCCTAAACACTAGCAGTGTCGGTCCTCTATTCATACTCCAGTAGTATCAATCTATAGTCTGTAAAAGTAAGATTCTCATGGTACTGGATTTAGAAAAGGGTTTATGCAAAACTAGTGGCAGTGTTACAGGAATATTTCTTCACATAAACAGTGGTAAATAGTAAAGTTAGGTAAAATACCCTGCAATTTGGTCACCAAAATACCATGGCCTCCATAAATCTACAATTTTATACCCGAGTGATCTAGTCCATGCTTCACTCCCAGTAAAAGGCACGCACATGTCATGATCGCCACTGTGAAAATTTAAGGATAGAATGATCAGCACTTGATATAATAACATCAAAAATAACATCAAAATAAGATTAGCATCATACATGGAAATAACATTTTAGCTTTCAAATTTATAATCCTGCCAATGTGGACATAAAATTTCAAAAAAAACAAAAAACTGTAAAAACCATCTCTTTAAGCATTAATCAGGCTACAAAGGACATTATGTGTTGCTGCAAAGGGGACCAACTAAGTTTCCTTCATTTTTATTTTTTTTTTCCATTTTTCGGTTTTTCTTTTTTCTCTTGTTCATGTGCACGTTTGTTGTGAGTTTGTAGGGTATGTTGTTGGGCAGATGTTGAGGGAATTGACGTGTTGCTGTACGGGACACTGATATGAATTGATAAGCACGCTTTTGTATTTCTTCTCTTTTGCAAACAGAGTTTGGATATGAAGGATGGGCTTGTTCGCATTGATCTAAATTCATTATGTCCATGGGCAGTAAATGGTGTTCAAAGAGTTACTAATCTACAGATACTCTTAAAAGCAAGCTCTAAGGCCTTCCTATTCTTAGTAAATTTATATGCAGTCCATTCTTAATAAATTTAATCAACTTATAGATATCTATTTATCTTAAAATTTTATATACTCAATATTCTTTTCTCCGAGTTTCAGAAAAAAAAAGTTCCTATCAATTTCAACTACAGAATGGGCACATTGAAAGAAAGACACGGAACTGTCTAAAATAAATAAATTAATCAAAATATAAATTAGAGACCATTGAAATTTTTTAATCTTATAATATGTTTGGATTTCCTAATGAAATCTACAGGCCTATTAAAATCTACACAATCTAACCATTCTAAATCTATCTAAATTTTAACCACATTCAAAAATTAAGAAACCTAAACAGCTTTGTTTATATCTAATCAACACTCGATTCCAAATACCCAATTATCTCTCATTTTTTTCAGAAAAAACAATATCATAATTGAGAAAGCAGATTCAGAAATATAAATATAAAGTTTACTCAAATAAATAATTTAAATAAAATTATAAAATAAAGCCCGTTAAGTTAACTCTCAATCTCTCAAACATAGTTTTCCTATTCTGGAGAGAACTTTGGACAGTACATGGTTACAAGTAGCACATAAATAACATACAATTTAAACATATTTATTTATGATAGGGAGATTATTTTTTCCCTCCAACTAATTTATGACTCCTTAAAATAGTGTGGTTACAACTAAAACATCCCAAATTTTAACCAAAATATCTTACAAGAAAGGGTTTCTTCCATATCGACACATGAAAGCTTTGCTAATTCCGTTTTCATTTATGAAATCTTTGTATTTCCATTTTGACCCCGAAATCTTCAATGTTGAAACAAAAACCCAACCGCCAGTAGTCAATGTTTGTTTTGTGATGGGGTAAGGGTTAAAGGACCAAATTGCTCTCAATGATAGATGAAATTTGGTCTGTCCTTTCCTCTTTCATTACTCTGAGATGGCATCCGAAGCGATTGAGATTCTCTCTCTAGGATTTCTCACCCAGCACACGCGCTCTCAAAACTTCATCTAACAATTTTCTATTTCATCAATAACAGTTTTAGCTTTATATATGCCTACATCAAGTAGAAGAATCTCACCACTATCAATGTGGGACTAAATATACAAAAACTAAATAAACTAACCAATTAAAATGAAAGCAACTAAGATAACTAGTCTAATCTGACTTGAACCCACACGCTCTAATCGAACCACAATAATAAGGTGCGATGACACCTCCTAGTTTAAACTCGAAATCCTAGAGCGATGTTCCTATCGTTCCCTCGGGGTTGAGGAAAACTTGACCCCATCAAGTGTATACCTTCTCGACTCTCATATTGCTCTAGGCGATCAAGATCTAACCGTTAGAGATTATCTCAATTAATCCAAGCGTTCTCTGAATCAGATAGCCCTTTCCAACGAACTAAAATACTTTGGTAGCCACCGTCTTAGGTAGAGACAATCTGATCATCAATAATTCCATCAATTTATTCTACCGGAGGTTGGGTTGTATTAGGAAAGTTGAGGTAATAAGAATCCCTCAATAGGCTCAGTGAAAGGCTCATCCAACAAGGATTTATCAGGGAAAATTTTGGACCTTTATAAGCAATTAGATCTTCAATATTTAAAGAGAGACTAATGTAACACGGGAGGATCACAATCACCTTAAAATTAAAAATTGGAAACTAGAGCTCTGACAAGAAATAGAAAAGCGAAATTAAGGCTTAGAGATAAGAACCGGATATATTTGGGATTCGCACCTCTTACACCACGGGCTTCACACCCTTTACACCATGGGCTTCACATCTCAATCTGAAGAGCTCAAAATTCAAGAAACTTTAACCTAGAAAATTTTAATTTAATCATTGTCTGCCTTATTCATTTAGTTGAGTCTCTTTAAATAGGCTTCTACAAAGCGAACTTCTCCATCACAACTGATGTGAGACTAAATTTCATAATAAAAGAAAATAACTAACTGAAAAATAAACTAAGGCAAAATAATAATTAGCAACTTATGTGATGTCCTCATCATTTCCACCGGGATGGGAGAAACTCAACCATATCAAGTAAGGGCACATGTAGTGGACAGTTTCTGACCTGCATAAGGATCAAGACACGCATCTCATCTCATCAGAAACTCTTAAAAACAGACAACAGGGTATGCCAAGCAGGGAGAAGAGCTTCTCCCTGAGAGCATCACCCAGCGATTCCCGAGGTCACTCCTTCTGAGGAATCAATAGCCCGGAGGATACACTTCCTTTGAGGAATCCATTGCCCCGAGGACACGCCTCCTTCCGAGAGCATCGCCACCCCGAAATCAATTCTTCCCGTCCCGAGCAAAATAGTCGCAGCAACCGACCTCATTGATATTCATTTACTTTCATGGAGTTTGTTATCATCAGGTCATCTCACGTTTCCAACATTACAACAACTCCTACTTTAGCGCAACCTATTACAAAAGGTATCAAAAATCACTCTCGTAATCAAGGGCATAATCCAGGCTATTATGAAGGAATCACAACGTGCAGATTATGCAGTTATTTTGCATGACCCACACTTCCAATAAAGACTAAGCTATATATACACTAGGAGATCGACAAAGAGAAGAAAGGAAACTTTCCCACAAACCACCACACTTCTCAGAAGAAGAAAAAAAGAGATCAGACCCTAAAGATCTAGAGAATCCTCTTCCTTAAACCTCTGTCCCACTGTAATATCTGAGACTTTAACAGAATTCTAACTCTGCAGAATTCATTGTAACCTCTTGAAAATAGTGAATTCTCTCCCTCCTACAGGTGATTTTTCGCAAATTAGGTTTCTACGTAAAATCTTGTGTCTTTGCATTACTTTATTATTCTTTCTCATAACTCTCATTACAAATTGAGTGTAAATAAATTCCCCTTAGAAATACCCTACATTTTTTGTGCTTTCATTGAGATCTGACTCTTCACGCTTAAGATCTCTCCACCTTCAACCTTTCTCAAAAAGCCTCTTTCAAATCGGCGATGGCCCTAAGAAAGTGAATCGACGACGCAACCTCCAAAGGCAAGGCCAAAGCGAACACTGAGAGTACGACCTCAAGACCAATCAGCAATTAATCGCGTGTTGAGGACACTGACTCCATCTCACTGCAAGAACCGTCTCTGCCACAAGAAGACCAGCTCTTTCAGATACTTTACGAGATGAAAAAGCAAATAAAAGAACAACAACAGTCTGAACGTGAGAACAGATTGTGCTCGAACGTGAGAACATCCTCCATGAGCAACCAACATCTCCAGACCTAAGTCGTTGCCCTCTAGAACAACTCTGCACAGGCAAAGGGCAACCCTGAGAGTAGGAGGTCCCCAAATCTCCATGCTCTCAAAGAGCTAATCCAGAAGCGGATCATTGAGGCCAAGTTACCTCAACACCTGATCCCAACCACCAGCCTCCACGACTCCCCGCTTTTAAGGACATCTAGGAGTGTGAGCTTCTGAGAAATTCTCGACTCCCACATTTGACAGCTACACCGGAGCGAGCGATCTAGTGCAACACATCTGGCACTTTCAAAACAAGATGATGCTCTACTCTAACAAAGACTCAGTAATGTGCCTTACCTTCCCTTCAAGCCTGAGGGGTGCTGCATCAGAATGGTTCTACTCCCTTCCACTGCGCTCTCTCCACAACTTCTCAGAGGTGACCGAGGCCTTCCTCACATAGTACGCCACTCGCCAAGAAGCCAAGAGTAGTCACCATCTCCTCTCCGTCAGGATGAGGCCTAGAGAAAGCCTCAAGTCCTACATCTTCTTTCAGAACTAGCTCACTAAGGTCTCCAACTGTGGTAAGGAGGTATCTGCACTCGCGTTCATCAGCGGACTACAGGTCACTCACCCTCTGTACAAGCACCTCCTGAAGCACGTGTTCAAGATAAGTGAGGTCCTTTCCCGAGCACAACCATACATCAAGCTCGAGGAGGCAATAAAGGTTTCCTCCAACCACCCTGCAAAACCAAGCGATGGAGTAAAGTCAAAGTCAACTCGTGAAGCTCTCGATCACGTTCCAGACCAGCATCGAGGGCAGTCTCCTTACAGGAAGCAGATGCTCCCTATCCTCTCCCTGAGTCCACTACAAAGCTACGACCAACTCAACACTTCACTTCATTAAAGCTTTAATCAACAAAGTGTTCAACACCATCAAAGATCAGCCCTGGGTCAAACGCCCGAAGTCGATCCAGCCCAACCCTCAATGCCCGGGTAGGAGGAGTACTGCTCTTACCACGACTACAAGGGGCACCAGACTATCCATTGCTGGGCCCTCCGAAGATACATGGAGGAGCTCATCTAGCAAGATTTTCTCAAGGAGTATGTCCTCACCCCTGAGGCGATTTCCTGGAAGACAAATACACAGCCTCCCTGGGAGCAAATGCGGTCGACCAGTATAAGACGATCGACTAACTTTCTGACTTTCATACATACAGTGTACACCCTTCCAATCTTACCTTTATGTATTGCATTTATGAGGATAAAATATTATTCAGTACTTTACATTTTGCAGCACAATCATCCGTTCACACACCACGCTGATAGGATATTCCCCACTCGAAGGCAGCCAAGAGAACCCCCCGATGATGAGATGTGCGCCCACTCGGAGGCGGTTTCGACGTTTATCCAGCCATGTGCCTCAATGATGTGATGTGCCCTCACCCAAAGGCAACCAAGAAAACCCCAAGATGATGGGATGTGCCCCATTCAGAGGCGGTTTCGAATCCATCCAGCCATCCATATGCCTTAATGATGGGATTTCCCCACTCGGAGGTGAAAATGAAATCTTCCGCTGATGGGATGCGCCCTTCACTTGGAGAATCGCGTCTGTACACTCCTAGATGGGATGTGCCTCCGCTTGAAAGTATTAACGCAGACATACCTACGGGCCTTTCTCAGTAGTCCTACGAGAGCCAAAACCCTCCATTGTAGGGATTTTCCCATTCAATGTCACCCGCTCTGTTGCAAGGATGTGCCCCCTCTGAGAGCACCCGATCTTCTGATGGGATGTGCCCCCACTCAGAGGATCGCGTCTGTACACTCCTAATTGAGATGTGCCCCAGCGTGAAGTGTTAACGCAGACATGCCTACGGGCCTTTCTCGGTAATCATACGAGAGCCTAAAACCCTCCATTGTAGAATTTTTCCCACTCGGAGTTCCCCACTTTTTTATAAGGATGTGCCCCTCTAAGAGCCCATGTTTGTTCCGCTGATGGGATCTGTCCCACGCAGAACAGACAAGCCTATGGGCTCCCATCATCAAAACTTACAGGCGGATGAACCCTCGATAGTTTTCCTCTACTGTGTTTCTTCCATATTTCGATGATTGGATGTGCTCCCACTCGAGAGACAGCTCTGTTGATGGGATATCCCCCGCACGAGAGGACAACTCCATTGTTAGACTTGCTCTCACGTTGGAGGTACCAGATCATCGACAGAGGGCCCCTATCCGGGACAAACACATCCAACCTGTTGCTGGGATTTCTCCCACCTCAAACCAATTTTTGCAGGTACCACCAAACTATGGCTATATACGGGATTAAGTATATCTATTAAGGTTTCCAACGTATCGATTTCATATGGTCATACATCCAATAGTTCTACCGAAGATGTGATGCTGCAGGTATAACTTTCTGACAACGGGGACCTCAGGTATGATTTAAAGTTGAGTATGCTTGATCTATCTGGAGGCAACCCGAGTTGTGTCTGCTCGGGCAATGGTGATATGAGATATATGGTTTATCTATGAGAGTTTCCTTATTTGAATTAACCCTTAGATGTACTAATCTCGTGAACCCGTAAACTAAGCTCATAAAACTCGTTTTGCTCACACTTGCATCTAACACTCTATTTAATATCTCAATGCATAATTGTATGCATGCTTAACGTTTTCCATGCAGTCCATACGCCCCGATGATGAGATTTTCTCCCACTCGGAGGTGAAAATATGATTCCTCTGCTGATGGAATGCGCCTCCACTTGGAGGATCATGTCTGTACACTCCTAGACGGGATGTACCCCTGCGTGAAAGTGTTAATGCAGACATGCCTATAGGTCTTTCTCGGTGGTACTACGGGAGCTGAAATCCTCCGTTGCGGGATTTTTTCTGCTAGGAGATCAGACTCTGTTGAAGGAATTTTCCCCTCTTAGAGGCCCAACTTCGCAGCTCCTTGACGAGATGTGCCCCCGCTCGGAAGCAAACGCAAATACCACTCTGTTGTGAAATTTTCTCCTTTCAGAGGCTCAATTCATAGCTGGGATTTTTTTCACTCGGAGACGAGACTTACAGGTATCGTTGTGGGATAAGCAATTACCCGAAAACTACGTGCCAAATCAAGCTCTAAACATCTCAGAGTCAAAACAAATTTCTCCAAGCATACATCCAATTCCAAACAAAACAATCGCAAGACAAAGTAGGAAAGATCTAAACAAATACTTCCATTTCAAAAATTACACTTTTATTGTAAAAATTTTCGATTATATCCGTTCAAATACATAATCGGTTACATCTAACAAGAGTGACACGAGGTCTATCACATATTTGTGTTTTTAAAAAATACAGATAATCGAATCCTAACTCAAACTCGCCAAGCTCTTGATGCTGAAGCGAATAAAGATCCACCAATCGGGGGACAATTTTTGCAGGCGCGATCTTATTATTCATGCCACCTTCCACAGATCCCGAGAGAAGCCCAGGGAGGTTCTTTCTCAAAAATAAGAGATTCCTAAATGAAAAACCACCTCCTTTTTCCCGATCAAAATACGCCTTCAAGACAGCCAGACGATCCCGTATAGGACGTGCAAGAACATGATGATATCACATTATTAGCCCTTCATCCCGCACAAGTGACCAGAAGCCTCGAAAGCATGGACACATCGTCATCTTAAGTCATTCACCCGTGCTTCCTTCTCATACCTAGTGTAACGCCCCGATTCCACGAATACGGGGACGTCACTGCGGCGTATATACGTAGGTCAGAGAGTGCCCCCACGTATATACGCTAAGCATAAAGTACAACAAGAAAGGATCAGAGTGCAACACAAAGCGTGGTATACACACATATGCCAACATAAAGGTACAGATACAAAGTCATCACAGTATGATAAACATTACATATTACATATGTCTTTTATCATAACAAGTCCAAAAGTCAAATATACAATAAGAAGACAAAATGCTCACGAGTAGGATGAAGATCCCGTGAGTCAAAAGGAGTCAGGTGCAAGGAACTGGAGCTAAGATGCCTGCTCGCTAAGGAGAGCTCGATCTACGGTGGACAACTCCACTTCGATCCAAGCTCCGGAATCTGAATATGCAAATCCAAGGAATCAAGACATATAACAATAAATGAGCTACAGCCAAGTGGCTAAGAGACATGAATAGGGGTTAGGACACAAGTATGGAATATAAGGACAGGTATTAACATAATCATAAAACGGAAAATACAAGTAAAGCTGATTACAAGCAAAAGTGATTGTATATGCTTAAGTCACGGTCCCATGAGACTAATACATCGAGGGAATAATCCAAACAAGGAAACCCTCATCTATATACCGTTATCTCATGCCACGGTAATCCCAAGCATATAGAATCAGAGTTGCAAACCATATGATAGTCAAAAAGGAATGCATAACAAGAATGACAAGGATCATGACAAGATCAAAACCGGAATCATCACTGGAATCATAACAAGTAAAGTAGGAGTCACAATATAACATGAGTCATAACAGGGACTATGACATGAAACAATAATCATAATTGAGCCTATTATTATTATTACTCGTCTGACCCATATATCTCGGTATGTGTCTCGGTATCGATCCCAACTCACATACATCCATATATAAGAAAGTCGAGGGTCGTTGTCGGAAGTAGATGGAGAACTGATAACACTTCTTATAGTAGTTTCCATACACCTGGAAACGGTTTGGAGGCCCAAGTCCCCCTAACAGTCATCTAATGTGGGCCCAAGGTCCCACTAACAGTTATCTACTATATTTCGTCCCCCTACTATAAGCAAGGTATCATTCCGGCATCCATCACTTCCACCCATACCCCATACAAGTTGTAGCTTATTAAGGATTATCAGTTTACGGGAATAAGTGAACATAACAGTAATAGCCCTACAGATTCAAGAGGTGGCCCCCACAGATTCAAGAGGTGGCCCCCACCGTGTGGTGTGGCACTTTGTTCCATGTGGCACTTTGCTCTGAGGGAAAGGATTCTAGAGGTGGCCCCCACGAGTATGGTGTGGCACTTAGTTCCATAAAACAAGGCAGGGTTCCCGTAAACACGATAATCATAATGTCAAGTGTATCATGCTTGGTTTAAGAGATAGCATGACAAGGTGGTAATATATAACAAGCAATAAAACATAACGAAGAATTAATAATTGGCCGGGTCACTCATGACCTAACAAGAGGGTCTAACAAGGTAGTGGCATGTCAGTGGTCAGGTGATAACATATTAGGTGTCATGTGATATACATGTGTTAAAAGGAAATAGATAACTGATAAGGCTGTATTAAGGTAAGGCAAGTGGAAACATAGAAACAACTTAGGGTTCAACGACCTCAAAGGGTCTGCCACGCATGCTATAAAATAAGGAAGCAATAGTATCACGGCAAGGTACAAGTATAAGAATGAAACAAGTAATACAGGGCAATACATAAACATAGAATTATGGAGTAACTAGAAGTAATATACACCAAGTAACGAGTCATGAAGCACTGTATACAAATACCTGAACCAAGCATAAGATCCAAAGTTTAGATAGGAATCAACTATAACAATCAGACAAAGTTAGTCGACTAGGTCAAGAGAGTAGTCGACTAATAGAAGGGTTAGTCGACTAACAGTAGGGTACAGTCGACTAAAACTGTGTAACAGAGAGTTGGGTTTCTGATTCAGGAAATGTTAGTCGACTAGGGTCAAGGGAGTAGTCGACTAATAGAAGAGTCAAGTCGACTAACAGATACTTAAGTCGACTAAGTCTGTGATACAGAAAGTTGGGGTTTTCTGGTTCAGGAAGGGTTAGTCGACTAGGTGGATTCAGGAGTCGACTAATAGTGATTTCCAGAGAGTTGAGATTTGTTTCCAGGGAAGATTAGTCGACTAATATTTGGGGTAAGTCGACTAATACTGTGTTTTCCAGAAAAGTTAAGTTTCAGCTAAGTGTTCTAGTCGACTAGCTCCTAGGTTAAGTCGACTAATCGTGGTCGTGAGCAGAGTACAGAACTGAATCTAGGGTTTGGGTTTGATGGCCTAAAAATGTGATTTTTATGTTATGTGTGTACAAGATATGAAGGTATAAGTACAATAGGAAGTGATCAAGTCTTGGTGAGTAAAGATACTCACTTGGATGGTTTAATTGGAGCTTGATCCAAGGAGGAGATGATGGCTTCAATCCACAATTAGTTGTTGCTTGAGATGGAGAAGGTGATCTTGGTGTTGCTTTGGGAGTTGGAGGTTGAAGATGAAGTCTTGACGATGCCCTAGATGAAGCCCTTGAAGTCTTGAGAGGGAGGAGGGATCTTGGTGAAGAGGATTTCTCTTTTGGTGAAGTGAGGAAGAAAGTGGAGTGAAGTGTAAAGGGAAATTATATATATGATTGGGATTTTGTAAAGGGGGTGAAATAAGGTAGATGTGATGGGGGTTTTTGCAAAAGGGGAGGGGTGAGGTGTCCCTCACCTGGCCACTTGGCCGGCTATGGGAGAGAGAGAGAATGAGTGGGATTAGATGGAAAGTGAGTGGGAAATGAGGTGGAAATTGGAGAAGGTGGGAAATTGAAAAATTGGGATTTTGGAAAAGCTTTGATTTGTGGAGGAAGGAAAGGAATAGGAAAAGGAAAGAAATGAAATGATAAAGAGATATTTTCTCTTGGACCCAAAATGAAACTGCTGAATAGACAGATACCCGGGTTAAAGTCAAAGATGTGGAAATCAATTCGGAAAATGCCGGAATCGTCCGAAATTCAAGTATCTCGGATCGACTCGAAATAATTATCAAAAATCAATAATAATATATAAAGACCAATAGTGAAATCCGTTTGAAGAAATACTTTATAGTTTTGAAACTAAAAATCCTGGAATCAGCTACCTACAGACTCCGAAAGAATTTTCATAAAATCATAAAATTCTCAGAAAAAGAATGTAAATAAGAAATATGATTCTAAGTAATTATGTCTAAAGGATCATCATGAAATTCCAAACAATTTGAGAATTAAAAATCCAGGAATCGGTCAGCGGCACTGGCCGACACCGGTTTTGAAGAAATTCATTTTAATTCCAGAAAAATCTAGGAAATCATGGAAAACCTAATATATTGGAAAATAACGTTTAAAACTGAAATCGGTCAAATCTACATATCAGAAAGACTAGATCGAAGAATATACTATGATCGGGCCCTCGGTTCAGACTAGGGCTGACTCCGAGTCCACGAATCCAAATCCAAGACAAAAAAAATCATATAAGAAATTCATAAAACAGCATAAATACAGGAAACAAGTCGAAAAAATACGATCGAAAATCTGAATACGCAACTAAGTACGTATTCCGGGAACGGGGTATTACACCTAGCCTTCAGAAAAAGTCTCCTAGTGCGAGGATTACGAGATCCGGCCTAGAGTTAAGACTGTAAGACATGAAATACAGTGATGGAATCAGAATCCACCACCACTGCCACCCGAGCAAGATCTCACTCTAGCTATACCCACCACCAGGGGAAGAGATGTTCGAGCAAATCAAGGGAAAACTTGAGCCAAACTGATCTCCCCTGATAGTGGGGCCTTATCACGAAAACTGAAGTGACATGATAAGATCATCATGAAAACTGATGTGACGCGTCCGCCATCTCCACCATCTCCATCCTCTCCCTCTCCTTCCTCCATCAGACGAAGAAGATGAGCGACACTGCAATCCAACAGAACAAGAATTTAAGGGCAAAGAACTCTTGAGAAGATGAGCCAATTACTTTCAGGATCCTCCCTATTTATTGATGAAGAAGTCAAACAGTCTCATATTCAAATTTCAACCACATCCGAAGAGTCCATGTGCATCCCAGACTTTTCGGTATGTCAAAATCTGACAGATACGTTCTGCCTCGGCCACACGATCTCATCCATCATGAAGTCAAGATTTTGTGTCATTAATTTGCCAGCTTTCTTCACCCACTCTAGTTTTCAAAGAGGGCTCAGAATGCGAAAAAGTATTTTGAGTTCCTTTAAAGTATAAGCAACGCCTTAACTTTTCGAGCCAGAGCAAATCAGCCTGCTCCACCCTCTCCTTGGAACTTAGAGAAAGAGAAAGTGGAAGGGCATCTGTAGTGAAAAATTTCTAGCCCGCACCAAGATTAAAACATGTGTCCCATCTCATCAAAAACTCCTGAAGACAGACAATAGGATATGCCAAGTAGAGCTTCTCCCTGAGAGCATCGCCTAGCTGTTCCCGAGGTCAATCCTCCTTATGAGGAATCAACGGCTCTAAGAACACTATTCTTCTTGAGGAATCCACTGCCCATAGGATGCGCCTCCTTCCGAGAGCATCGCCACCCCAAGATTAATTTTTTCCGTCCCGAACAAAACGGCCGTAGCAATCGACCCCATTGATATCTGCCTATATTCATGGAGTCTGTTACGCCACCAGATCATCTTACGTCTCAAATGTTGCAACAACTTCTAATTCAACGCAGACTGTTACAGAATGTAGCAGAAATCATTCCCGCAATAAAAGACATAATCCAAGCCGTTATGAAGGAATCTCAACGCGCAGATCATGCGGTTATTGAAATCTGCATAACTCACACTGCCAATAAAGACTCCCAAGGTATATATACACTGGGAGATCAACGAAGAGAAGGACAACTCCCCACAAACCATGAACACTTCCCAGAAGAAAAAGAATAAGAAGAGATTAGACCCTAAAGATCTAAAGAATCCTCCTCCTCAAACCTCTGTTCCACTATAATTTGAGACTTTAACAGAGTTCTAACTTTGCAGAATTCACTGTAACCTCTTTAAAATAGTGAATTGGGATTTTACCAAATTGGGTTTTCACGTAAAATCATGTGTCTTTGCATTGCTTTATTATTTTCTCTCACAAATCTCACTACAAATTGAATGTAGATAAATTCCCCCGAGAAATTTACCCCTACAACATCCCTCATGAAGCATCTCAATCGGGCCATGGTGGTGGCATAGCAGCAGCACTAATGCATCACATAGAATCAAGGTGGTTGAGGTGAAACTGGTGCTTGTGACAGACCGACTGCAGTCGATAGTAGCTCGAACAAAATAAGCACAGCATAGAAAGGCATCTCAGCTCTACTGAAAACTAACCCACATACGAGGCACCAATCTCCTGTGAATCTGCATCTTGCAGAAAGATTTGCAATGAATCGTCCACAATAGATGATCTCAAGAAAAATGAAGCCCTCATAACTGCCATAAGTGGTACTAGCTCCAAGGTAGACTTTGCTGGAAAATCTACAAGGGTCTCATTAGAGAGCTTTTCAACTTTTGTAGACTGTTAAGAAATCTCTTCTTGCAGTGACACAAACTCAGCAACAACTTCTGATCCTGACTCTGACTTATCATCAACTTTTAGCTCTGGTTCTGGATCTTCAACAACCTCTATCGCTTTACTTTCAAAAATCTTCACCATGCTAGCGAGGATCTTTTTACATTCAGCGACCAGATCACTGAATTATGAAATCTCGAGGTGTGGAGCATGTAGGTTCACCTAGAGGGGGGTGAATAGGTGATGGCTAATCTAATGGTCACTCAATGCCAAATAATGCGGAAGTAAAAACTGTTATGACCTAAACAAACTATTTAAACTAAACACCACGTATAACACAAGAGTGTTGCCGAATTCCCCGTGAAGGACTCTGGATAAACTCCTCTAGATTCCCCTAGATAAGGGTTGAGGTGCCGCGTTGGCTCTCTTGGTTAAATACAAGTGTTAGCAAACAATCCCCAAGCAAGTATATCAATATGAGCACACAAGTATATCAAGCATATAAATATGAAAGCAATAGAGGCATGCAAGATATAAAACAAGAGACAAAGAGAGAGAGTGAGCAATCGCAAACACAAGGGATTTGTTTCGAGGTTCGAGCACACTTGCTCTACATCCCCGCCTTCGACACACGAAGGATTTCCACTATAATCGATCCCACCGGATCACTCGGTGCCGCAACACCTACAACGAGTTCCCACTAGAACTCCTTGGACTCTCTCTAGTCCGTACACACCGCAAGCCCCACAAGCTCGCCGAGGCCGCACCTCAAACAACAAGTTCGCACCCGAACTCGAAACACCGCGGACACACACGTCCGCCTCCTCAAGGTAACAAGAAAAGATCTCTTGGTGATCTAAACACTTTGATCACCAATAAACACTCTCACAACAAAACCCTATAGGTAGATATAGCAATGGATAGCTCAAGTGTTTGTGTGAGAAAACAAGGAAAGAGATGGTGGAGGAAAACTCAAGAAAATCTCTTTAATCACTCTTAATAAACTCCCCTTTTGATTGGAAGTATTAGCTCTCAATTTTGTGGAGAAAAACTTCTTGAAAGAGTAGAAAAAAAACTGGCTCTAAAAGTCTCCAAAAATCTTAATCAAAACAGCCCCCAAATGCCCCATTTTATAGAGTCTGGAAAACTAGCCGTTGGGGTCTGTCAGGCCTGTCGGTCGACCGCCCGATTGACCGGCCAACGGTCATATTTCAGACCGTTGTGCCATCGGTCGACCGGTCGGTCGACCGAGGCCAGGATACAGAGAGCAAGTCTCCCTGTCCGGTCGACCGCTCGGTCGGCCGGGGCCTTTCCAGAGAGCAGAGCTCTCTGGACGGTCGACCGGGTCGGTCGACCGGCCTCCTGCCAGAACTGGCGTGCACGTCTGTGCACGTCGGTCGACCGGCTCGGTCGACCGGCTGAAGCCAGGATAGAAAACAGGGATTTAAACTAAGGTATTTTAACACAAATAAAATCCCATAAAATTATAGAAAAATCTACAAAAATAGTTTTGATGTTATACTTTGATAAACAAACATGCTTGCATAAAATCAAGGCATGTTACAAATGTTTTGAACTATTTTTGTAACTTGGAAAATATGGCTCAAACTAAAACAGTATTTTCCAAAACTTATTTTTCCAAACTTGTTTTTCCAAAACATCTCCAAATACAAAACAAGATATTTAAACTCATTTGAAGCATAGAGTGTATGAATATGATCCACTACACAAACATGGTGAAATATCTATGTTTTTGACATAAAGCACTAAACATGATTTTGGATAAAACATGAAACTTGAATACCAAAAACATCAAAACACTTGAAGTCTTCACTTGAATATCATTTTGGTTTTTGGTTAAAATTCTTTCCTAAAACAAACATAAATCAAGAGTGTGCGTGTGTATATGTACTTGAACAATCCACCAACTACTCTATCCTTTACATTTTATCTAAAAATAAAATCTTCTAAAAACAAACCTAGACACAAGTCTTCATCTTCTTGAAGTCTTCATTTGAAGCCTTCTCATCTTCTTGACTTGGTCCAAACACGATCCAATGGTTCTTGAATCAAACTGTGCTAGCTCCAAAACTTGACTTCAATCCTTTGTTGAAGCTATGCACCTACTAAGATCTTGATCATAAATCTGTCACTAATTAAACACAAGATCATTAGTACAATAACTACATGAGTTGATCATCATCAAAACTAGAGTGATGGGCTTTCGGGCCAACAATCTCCCCCTTTTTGATGATGACAAAACTCATGAAGTTATATATGCATGGATAAAGTAAAGCTTCAAAGAAGCTCCACCTTAACTCATGCATCTCAAATAAACAAAATAAATATGCAATGTATGCTCATAAACATGTATGCAAATGTAGGAGTAAACATGCTAATCAAGCATAAAACAAAATTCTTTTTCTCCTATTTGCACAACAAAAACATATATGCATAAATATAAATCCTTTAACCACAAAAGCATGCATATATACTAAATACCTCTCCCCCTTTTTGTCAATCATCAACAAAGAGTTAAAGTAAAACAAAATCATCAAATTTTTCTCCCCTTTTTGTCCGAAGCAAAGAACCAAAGAAGGGGTAAACCAAATCAATCAAGAAAGGTTATATGCGATATACATTCATGAAGAGGAAGACGGTAAAGTAACTTCCCTACACATATACATGTTGGCCCAAGGTTACAATCACCCGATTTAGTGTGTTTTGATGATTACAAAACATATTAGTTATTTGTACCAATAATATTTGTTGTTTTAGTGTGTTTCAGGGTTCTAATAAAACTAGAAGTTTTCTTCCCTAAAAGAAGGTGTTTTGACTCAAGTTGGCCTCAATTCGGGCTCAAGTATCAAGCTTGCAAGATCATATGGAGAAGCCCACTTGAAGAACTTGTAGTCCTTTAAAACCAATGTAAGAAATAGTTTGTTAAAGTTTGAGTTTTGAAAAATTGGCTCTAGGATACACACACACATTTTTGTATACAAGTTTCATGTTTAAGCTTTTGTTTCTAAGTTTCATGCCTTGACAAATATACATGACTCTAATTTTTACAAAGATATATATCATGTTTGAATCATGTATGTTTACCCTTTTTCAAGCATGATACTTAGCTATTTATACTTCAAAATATTTTACAAAAATTCCAAGTTCTGGTTTCTTGCTGTTTTTCTGTTTCAGGCAAGACCGGCCGACCGGACCGGTCGACCGGAGCTTGTATCCTAGACGTGCACGCTTGTGCATGTTTGTCGGCCGACCGCCGGGTCGACCGACTGAAAGCAGTTTTGCTCTCGGGTTTTCTGGGTCGACCGCCCGGTCGACCGCCTTCAGAAAACTGTGTTTCTGTTTTGAGGACGGTCGACCCGAGCGGTCGACCCGAGCCCAACGGCTACTGCCAGCAGGGCGGACGGCCGACCGGACCGGCCGACCGCCAGGCCTGCAGAGCCCCAACGGCTCTTTCCTCTTTGGTGCTATTCTGAAATCTGTTTTTAGGACTGTTTTTTGGCAGACTTTTTCTGATTTTTTGGAGATCTTTTCCAGATCAAATAAGCTTAAAATAAATTGTTTTTAACCCTTTCTCTCTCCCTATAAATAGAGGAGAATAGTCTCTTGCAAAACACTAAGAAAAATACCTAAGTTTTCAAAGAGAAGAAAAGTTTTTATGCTCTCCATTTTCATTCTTTCTTGAGCTTGTTTTCAGTTGTGTTCTCTAGCAAAAATCATTCTAAACTGAGTATTTTCTCACTACACTTCTTAGAGCCAAAATTCCCTACTCAATCTATAAGGAAGTTGTAAAGAGAGAAGTGTTTGTAAAGTGTTTGTGATCCTTTTAGAGATCACTTGGCTACTTGTTACTCTTTGTTCATCTTGTGGAGACACCTCTTCGGTAGAGGTTCTTGTAAGTGGTGGAGCTCGGTGCTCCGGTCTTTGGTAAACCTTGTAAAGTCCTCGGTGGATAGTGGAAACCCTTCACGGCGGTGAAGGCGGGGAGTAGAGTAGAGCGGTGGCTCGAACCTCGAAACAAATACTTGTGTTTGCGATTGCCTTCTTGCTCTTGCTCTTGTTCTCTATTTCGCTTTACTCTCTATTGCTCCTTATTACTTGTTTGTGATACTTGTGATACATTGTGTGCATTTCATCATTGCATATTATTCATTCCTTGTTCGATCAATTCTCATACAACAAGGTTGCATTGCGCACCTCTAACCCATTCAAGGGGAATCAGGAGGAAGGAGTTCAGAACCCTTCACAGGGTATTCGGCTCTTAGTCTTGTTTTGAGAGATCGTTGCATCATTCATCTATCTTAGTTTTAAAAAGATTGTTAGATTAGCCATCACCTATTCACCCCCCCTCTAGGTGAACCTTCAATTGGTATCAGAGCTTGGTCTTTAGGCTCTTGGCTTAACAACCTTAGAGAGATCCTATATTTGCTAATCACTTCATTCATTTTCATTCACTATCACTTAGTAAAAATGGCCGATGGAATTAAGACCCCCCAAAAATTTGATGGACTTAACTTTCCCATATGGAAGGTTAAGATGACCGTTTTCTTGCAATCTCTAGGAAGTCGAGTTGCAAAGGCCGTGACCAAACCATTTAGTGCACCCACCGGTGATGAGTCCACTTGGTCCGAATTGAGACCAAAGAATTTGATGTTAACTCTAGGGCACACTATGCTTTGCTCCAAGCACTTAATGATGATGATATTGCTAGAGTAATACATTGTAAATTCGCATTTGAAATTTGATCACATTTGCTTGTTACACATGAAGGGACCTCACAAGTGAAGAGGGCTAAAATAGATCTTCTTCGGTCCAATATGAGAACTTTTGCATGCAAGAAAATGAAACCATAGATGATATGGTTACAAGATTTATCAAGATCACTAATGGACTTTCTTCTCTAGGTGATGGTATCGACAATGACCAAAGAGTAAGAAAGATCATCCGGGCTCTTCCTCCTTCATGGGAAGTCAAAGCAACCACCTTGAAGGAACTCAATGACAAGGAGGAGATGGAGCTTATAGGTGTCATTGGGAACCTCAAAACTCATGAGATGGAGAGAAAAGCTAGGGAGGACATGGCTCCTTCCAAGAAGAAATCAATTGCCTTCAAGAGTTAATCCTCATACTCCGACGAAGACAATGAAGAAGAAGATGACGAAGAGCTCTCACTTCTCGTTAAGAACGTCCGGAGGATGTATAACAAGGCTAAGTTTCAAGGAAGAAGGAGATGGCAAGGAGGCAAAGAAGAAAGAAAGATAATTTGCTTCAATTGCCAAAGACCGGGACACATTGTTGCAGAGTGCCGGATAAAGTAAAGCCTTCCACCTCAAAGAAGCCTTACAAGAAGAAAGCATTGAAGGCTACATGGGATTCCAAGAGCGAATCCGAGGAAGAAATTGACACCGCCAACATGTGCTTCATGGCTAATGAAAGCACAAGCAAGGTAACCCCTTCCACTTCTTTTGATAATGAACTTTCCATGGATGAAATAGGAGAAGCATTTGTAGAACTTTCACATAACTATGATCTTCTTAAGAAAAAGTATTTAAAAATGAAAAAGGAAAATGAGTCTCTTAATCATCAAGTTTTTACTCTTTCCAAAGAAAAAGATGAATTACTTTCCACTCTTGTTTCCACCCAAAAAGATTTGACAATTATTAAATTTCTTGTAAAGGCAAGTTTCCACAAGTTAATGATAATGAGATCACCATGCTTAAGAGAAAAATTGATTCTTTAGAAGTAGTTTTGAAAAAGTGTGAATTTGATAAAAATAGACTTGAGGCTATGTTTCCTAAGAAACAAGCCCCTAAGAAACAATCTCATGTTCATGCTCATACCACACAACCTCTACATCATGCCAAACCCCACAAACATGCTCACACTTCACACACACATCATGCATTCATGTATGGTAAAGTGTTTTCATGTTCATATTGTGGCCGTAAAGGTCACTTAGCTAAGTTTTGCTATGATAGACTAAATACATCTCATCATAATGTTTGGGTTAGAAACACTAACTTTCAAGGACCCAAGAAAATTTGGGTACTAAAGTCAATGAATTTGTTAAATGATGTAGATACCTCCCAAGGCCCAATGACGTAGAGGGTTGTGGTATCTTGATAGTGGTTGCTCAAGGCATATGACTTGGGATATCAACAACTTTGCAACCCTATCAAGATACATGAAGGTGGCACCGTTACCTTCGGAGATGATGCCAAGGGTAAAATCATTGGTATCGGTAATGTCAAACTTGGTACATCTCCTTTAATAGAAAATGTAGTTTTAGTTGATGGCCTCAAGCATAATCTCTTGAGTGTTAGTCAACTTTGTGACAAAGGTTTTGATGTTGTTTTTGATAATGTAGTTTGTAAAGTTATTGATAGAATATCTAATACTTGTGTATTTTCCGGTTTTCGTGAAAACAATGTTTATATGATTGATATGTCTAATATGTCTTGTAATATTACTTGTTTAAAAGCCCTCGATGATGACTCTGGTTGTGGCATAGAAGATTAGCCACATTTTTTTTGACCATATATCTAGGTTAAACACAAAAGAAATGGTAAAAGGTATTCCTTACTTGAATTTTGAAAAGGACCGGGTTTGTGACGCATGTCAATTTGAGAAACAAACCAAGTCTTCTTTCAAATCAATTAAGGATATCATGACATCACGTCCTTTGGAGTTGATCCATATGGATTTATTTGGTCCTACTCAAACCAAAAGTCTAAGTGGGAATCGTTTTGCATTTGTTTTGGTTGATGACTTTTCACGTTTTACTTGGGTTTTCTTTTTGGAACATAAAAATCAAGCCTTTTCACATTTCAAGCCTTTAAGAAAAGAGTTGAAAAGGAAAAAGATTCTTCAATTTTAAGAATAAGAAGTGATAGAGGAGGTGAGTTCATTAACCTACCCTTTACCACTTTTTGTGAAGAACATGGAATTAAGCATGAACTTTCTTGTCCTAGAACTCCACAACAAAATGGAATAGTTGAACGGAAAAATCGAACTTTACAAGAGATGGTTAGGACAATGCTAAGTGAATATGGTCTACCACATTATTGTGGGCCGAGACCGTTAATACATCATGCTATATATCAAATCGTGTTTCTTGTGAAAAAATACTTCAAAAACTTCTTTTGAAATGTACTTTTCTAGAAAACCAAATGTTTCATATTTCAAGGTTTTTGGATGCAAATGTTTTGTTTTAAATACGAAAGGTAATTTAGGAAAATTTGATGCTAGATCTTATGAGGCTATTTTTGTTGGTTATTCTAACACTAGCAAGGCTTATAGAATCTTCAATAGATCATCTTTGACTATTGAGGAATTTATACATGTTAAGTTTGAAAAATCTAACTTGTTTGTTAAGAATGTTGTAGAAATAGATGCATTGGATGAAGGCTTGGAGAAAGTGACCTTGGAGGATACACCTACTATGAGAGACAAGCCAAAGGATGATGAAGGAAGTGAAGCTAAAGTAGAAGAGGCTCAAGGAAATGAAATTCAATCAATGAAGTGGAGCCTACTCAACAACTTCCAAAGGATTGGAGATACAATCCTCATCATCCCAAGGACCTCGTCATAGGTGAAGTATCTAAAGGGGTAACCACTCGCTCTAAACTTCATGATTTTTGTGGACATTATACATTTATTTCTCATGTTGAACCCAAGAACATCCTCGAAGCCGAGGCCGATTCATATTGGTTGCTAGCCATGCAAGAAGAACTCAATCAATTTGAGCGCAACCAAGTTTGGCACCTTGTTCCTAGGCCTCACGATAGACCAACAATTGGTACTAAGTGGATCTTTAAGAACAAGTTGAATGAATCGGGTAACGTTGTTAGGAATAAAGCTAGGTTAGTGCCCAAGATTACACTCAAATCGAAGGAATCGATTTTGAAGAAACCTTTGCACCCGTAGCACGGCTTGAAGCCATACGGATGACACTAGCATTTGCCTCATATAAAGATTTTAAATTATTTCAAATGGATGTTAAAAGTGCTTTTCTAAATGGTTTTATTGTAGAGGAGGTGTATGTTGAACAACCCCCCGGGTTTGTTGATCCTACACATCCGGATTTTGTGTTTAAATTAGATAAAGCTCTTTATGGTTTTAAAACAAGCCCCTAGGGCTTGGTATGAAAGACTTTCTTTATTTTTAATTTCAAATGGTTTTAAGAAAGGTAAAATTGACACAACTTTGTTTACAAAACATGTAGAAAAAGATATTCTTATTGTGCAAATTTATGTTGATGACATTATTTTTGGTTCTACTAATGAATCCCTTTGCCAAGCTTTTGAATCATGCATGAAGGATGAATTCGAAATGTCTATGATGGGTGAGCTCAACTATTTCCTTGGACTCCAAATCAAGCAAAAGAAGGATGGGATCTTCATAAATCAAGCCAAGTACACAAAGGAACTAATCAAGAGGTTCGGGCTTGAAGGAGCTAAAGTGAGTAAAACTCCCATGGCAACAACTACAAAGCTTGATAAGGATGAACAAGGTAAAAGTGTAGACATTAAACTTTATCGTAGCATGATTGGTAGTTTATTGTATTTGACGGCTAGTAGGCCGGATATTATGTTTTGTGTATGTCTTTGTGCTCGTTTCAATCATGTCCTAAGGAGTCTCATTTAGTAGCGGTAAAACGCATTATTAAATACTTAAGGGCACAATTGAAATGGGTTTGTGGTATCCGAAAATCGGACTATTTGAAATGAAGGGTCTGTTGGTTGTCGTAACTGGCCGTAATTCGTAGTTGTAATTGGTAAAGTCTTTTACAATTGTAAATGAGTTACATGTATGTAAATTTTACGGTGTTTGGTTGGTAATATAAAATTGTAAAGTGGGAAAGTGTATTGTACTTTACGGTGTTTGGTTGTCGTAATGTATAAGTCGTAAGTGAAAAAGTTGACCACAAAATTAACTATTTGGTGATTTTAAAAGTTTTAATACTGCAAATAATATTAAAAAAGTTAAATATTAAAAAATTTTAATATAATATAAAAAAATATTACAAATTTGTATGACCACAAATTAACTGTAATGTGGCTGTAAGTGAGTGGTAGCTGGGTTGCAAGTGACTGTTAGTTGAGTTACGTAAGTCTTTTACGAATTTCGATCCAAACAAACGCCGTAGTTTAAACTGGGTAGTAAGTCATTTACGAATTACGGAGTTTTACGCGAAACAAACGGCCCCGAAGAGTTTTTCGGATGCCGACTATGCGGGTTTGTAGGGTAGATAGGAAGAGCACAAGTGGAACATGTCAATTCCTAGGTAATTGTCTTGTATCTTGGTCTTCCAAAAAGTAAAATTCGGTAGCCCTTTCAACCGCCGAGGCGGAGTATGTTGCAGCCGGAGCTTGTTGTGCACAAGTTCTTTGGATGAAACATACTCTCCTTGATTATGATTTGCATTTTGATCATATTAAAATATTTTGTGATAATACTAGTACAATTCATATGACAAAGAATGCAAATCAACATAGTAAAACTAAGCACATTAACATTAGATGTCACTTTCTTAGAGATCATTATGAGAAAGGTGATATTGATATTGATTATGTTTCTACCGATTTTCAACTTGCCGATATTTTTACTAAACCATTAAATTATGCTAGATTCTCTTTTATTTGTGGTGAGTTGAATGTTTGCATTATGGATTCTTAAGATAAATTTTTTTTTGTTGTTTTGTTTGTTTAACCCTTTTTGATGTATGACAAAAAGGGGGAGAAAAAGAATAAGTTTGTTGTTTATTAAAAAGAAGTTTATGTTTGTATTTAAGTTTTGTGATTGAAACTATTGTGTTTTCAATGCTTTATGTATTTTGCTTCTCATAGTCATTCTTTATACATAGCATTATTGAGGGGGAGCTTTCCAAAGCTCTTCTTTCATTTTAAATAACTTATATGTTTTGTCATCATCAAAAAGGGGGAGATTGTTGGCCCAAGGTTACAATCACCCGATTTAGTGTGTTTTGATGATTACAAAACATATTAATTATTTGTACTAATAATATTGTTCTTTTAGTGTGTTTCAGGGTTCTAATAAAACTAGAAGTTTTCTTCCCTAAAAGAAGGTGTTTTGACTCAAGTTCGCCTCAATTCGGGCTCAAGTATCAAGCTTGCAAGATCATATGGAGAAGCCCACTTGAAGAACTTGTAGTCCTTTAGAACCAATGTAAGAAATAGTTTGTTAAAGTTTGAGTTTTGAAAATTTGGCTCTAGGATACACACACATTTTTGTATACAAGTTTTCATGTTTAAGCTTTTGTTTCTAAGTTTCATGCCTTGACAAATATACATGACTCTAATTTTTACAAAGATATATATCATGTTTGAATCATGTATGTTTACCCTTTTTCAAGCATGATACTTAGCTATCTATACTTCAAAATATTTTACAAAAATTCCAAGTTCTGGTTTCTTGCTATTTTTCTGTTTCAGGCAAGATCGGCCGACCGGACCGGTCGACCGGAGCTTGTATCCTGGACGTGCACGCTTGTGCATGTTTGTCGGCCGACCGCCGGGTCGACCGACTGAAAGCAGTTTTGCTCTCGGGTTTTCTGGGTCGACCGCCGGTCGACCGCCTTCAGAAAATTGTGTTTCTGTTTTGAGAACGGTCGACCCGAGCGGTCGACCCGAGCCCAACGGCTACTGCCAGTAGGGCGGACGGCCGACCGGACCGGCCGACCGCCAGGCCTGCAGAGCCCCAACGGCTCTTTCCTCTTTGGTGCTATTCTGAAATCTATTTTTAGGACTGTTTTTTGGCAGACTTTTTTGAGTTTTTAGAGATTTTTTCCGGATCAAATAAGCTTAAAATAAATTGTTTTTAACCCTTTCCTCTCCCTATAAATAGATGAGAATAGTCTCTTGCAAAACACCAAGAAAAATACCTAGTTTTCAAAGAGAAGAAAAGTTTTATGCTCTCCATTTTCATTCTTTCTTGAGCTTGTTTTCAGTTGTGTTCTCTAGCAAAAATCATTCTATAACTGAGTGTTTTCTCACTACACTTCTTAGAGCCAAAATTCCTACTCAATCTATAAGGAAGTTGTAAAGAGAGAAGTGTTTGTAAAGTGTTTGTGATCCTTTTAGAGATCACTTGGCTACTTGTTACTCTTTGTTCATCTTGTGGAGACACCTCTTCGGTAGAGTTCTTGTAAGTGGTGGAGCTCGGTGTGCTCCGGTCTTCGGTAGACCTTGTAAAGTCCTCGGTGGATAGTGGAAAACCTTCACGGCGGTGAAGGCGGGGAGTAGAGCGGTGGCTCG
>JAVJIF010019319.1:0-74493 GCA_038442645.1 Agave tequilana | reverse complement strand
TCATTTTAAATAAAAAGAAAACCTATGTTATGTTAGAATCCTCCCCCCACACCTATCTCATGCATTACTCTCAATTTATGAATGAATGCATAGATGTATGAAAAGAAGAAAGCGAAGAAATATACCTTAAGGTGGTGGTTCCGATAGCAGTCAGATTAGGCCAAGCGTTGCTATCCAATCAAGATAATGTGGTGGTTATGTAAACTCACCTTTATTGACCTCTTTTCTATGTACGTAGTTACAATCCCCAATATGAATAGGATCATGAAAGATCCTATCATGAAACTTATTCCCTTTACATGACCAGTCTTGAAAAATTATCACTGAGTCATTATGATTAATACCTATGTCCAACAAAAGAATGTGACTGGTGGAATAATTGACTTGGATTCAAGAGTGATAAGTTTGGGAACCATTACAACTCAGAAAAATCAACTTTGGGTTCGAGAGTCAGTTTTGATTTAAGAGTTAAGTCCAAATCAAAGAATTAAAATTCACATTCTTCTTCCATCAATAGAATGTGACTATCCAAATGTGGTGATTTAATTTCTAAATCTATGGGTACAATAATAAATGTTAGCTCTGGAAATGGTCCAAATTAGGTAATGTTATGGAATCAATATAGATTCAAAGATGCAAACTGAATCACAAGGTTGGGATCGGGGTCACATTCACATTCAAGTTCAATCTCATTAAATGAAAAACTTGCCAATTTGTCAAAGATTTTGAATTGGTCAAGTTCAAATTTGTGTGATGAATTGAGTCTTGATCAAAGTCTCCAAGACTTGAAGATTCTTTGATCCTATCAATATGCCTAGGGCAATTGGGAATGGTCAAACATGTGTGGTAGAGTTTCCTCATTCCTATCTTTCACTATGTTGATATAATGACTCATTTGTGCTTCTAACCTATCGATAGATTGGAAAAAAATTATTTTCGGACTGAATGAGATTTTCATACTCTATCTGAGTTAATAGGTTCTTCTTCTTATTGTGGGACTTGGTACATGGAGTAAGGATCTTGGATTTGGGAGTTTTGTGGGAATTGTGAGTCCATCTTTTTCAGCTTTTATTCTTGGGACTCAATCATGGCTTCTATACTTTTTATAACCTCAGATTTTTCTTCTATTGTTGATGATGACTAGGAAAATTATAGGCTGAATGTTGGAATGGTGGTTGACAATATAACTCAGGAGAGTTGTATCCCCATTGACTCTATGAAGAGTAGTGATGATTATTCCTATTTATTCATAGTATTGGGACCGGGGCATGTATTGATTCGAATACGACCAATCTGGCACACTCGGTTGGTTAAAGTTATGATATACCGGGTTGGTAATATCTGAGTGAAAAGAGGTCAAGGTGTAATATGGATTACCATCAATATTGAAAAAATTATTGTTATAAGCCATATCACACAAGAAATATCAAAAACAAACAAAGAAAAATAAACAAAAAAAGAAACAAACAAAGAAAAAAAATCTAACCTCGGTTAGGGTAGACCTTAGACCTAGATGACTCCTAACTGGTTAGGCTATCCACAGGGGGCATATTACAGAATATGACCATAAGTTAATCGGCCAGGTAGGGGCAAGATCAGTGGGAGGTATTCATACCTAAGCAACGAGCCTAATTATGTCAAACCACTGTTCTTCGAGGTTTGCCTCATCAATCCCCAACCTTTGACACCGATTTGGCAAGAGTCAAATTCTAATCAACTTCCTCCTAAGGTCAGTCTCCTATTTGAGTCTGAGATGTCCCTAGGGCAAACGTCTACTCAGTTTAGTTAGGCTTGGGTTAGTGAGTAAGCAGATTGTTTGTGGGTTAAGGGAGGGTAATGACTTTCTCACCTTATCTTGTTTTTAGGACAAGCCCTTAGTTCAGTTTAGTGTAGTGTACAAGTATATAGAAAAAGTAACACTCAAGCAATATTTTATACAAGAATGAACCTTATACTAAATGTTATGAACGGATACCTTAGCTCTAGCACTCTTCAATAGTCAATAGAAAATATAACGAAATAGACATGTGCCTAAATGTAAAGTCTAAACCTTTTTAGCATTTACAATCAACTTTTTACTGTTGAGTTAGAAATGTATGTACAGTGAGTCAAATAAGAAAATAAATAGCTACAGATATTTAAACTTTACAATTCAGCCAACCTACAAAAAATACAGGTTTGTCGTTCACTCAGATTGCCATAGGAATATAGCAAATCTGAGGGCTTCTGGGCTCTGCTTTCTTGAACAGAGTCCAGGCACTTATATGTCCACTGCAGCAAAAATTTTCTTGTTGTTAAACATGTACACCAATAAAAAAGAAGAAAATTAATCAATAAAGTAAACAAAAAAGAGTTACTTACCGTCCCCCTCGGCAACGGCGCCAAAATTTGATTGAGAACCTGCACAGAGAAATACATAAATTAAGAATTTTATAATAGAAGTGTGCAAGTACTCAATGCTACCGCTATAGCAAGTGGCTATGCAGGCCGTGATCCACAAGGAGAGACTAGCGATGGAAGCGTTTAGTAAGGACTCTTTAGTTCATAAAAAATGGTCAAAGTTCTTCTTTTAGTTCTTGAAAAGAAAAAGAAAATAAGTTATATTAGTTTGTAAAGAAAGTGGTAGATTGAGAAGGTGGAGAAAATAGAAAATGATTTTATACAAAGAAATTAAAAAGAATGAATAAATGAGTTGGGAGATGGTGGTGATCTAAACTAAAAGATTACAAGAAAAGAAAAGAAAACTAAAGAACTTACCTACCTTTTCGGTTAGTGATTTACTGGAATCCTTGTCAATGGTGTACCTTTGCTTGTAAGCGAGTGAAGCATGACAGATGAGATCTTCACTATTCCCGATCTATACTACGAAATGAAGGTGCAAGCTATACTACTATAGAAACGGTTGTTCATCACCATAGGTTATCAACGGCACTTACAAGGGCGAGGAAACTTCAAAGCTATTAGAGTCATTTGGATTCAAAAACACAGAAGAGAGAAGCAACAAAACAATAGTAGAAAAAGAAACTTCGATTGAAATGAATAACAATGAAAGAAAGGAAGAATACTTATAACAGTGTCATCTCTACAAGCATCACTTTGTTCTCCCATGAAACTCTTCTTCGATCTCAGTTACATAAAAAAATTACATTAAAAAGAGAAAGAAAAAAACCTAAGTTAAACCTATGCAGAAATCTATTCTATTTCTGCTTAATCACTCCCTTTTTTCTTCGAGATTGCAGGTAGTTATAAGAGAAATGTAGAGGCAGATGAGTACGAAGATAGAGGAGCAAACGCTCCCCCATCCGTTGCAACAAACCCGTAGGTCCCGACTTTGGCCGTGGATCTGCTGCCAGGATGTGGGCAGATGGCCACATCATCAGAGCATATCACTCACTCAGTTTGTTTTATTTGTTTATCCGAAAAGATATGTCATTTGGTCTTCTGATTTTTACGATTTTTCTATTGATTTTCGACTTTAACCACTTGATTTGTAGAGATCAGTTTTAAACGCTTGTTCAACTGCTTTTATCTTCTTTGATCTACCTTGATTTGTCCTGATCCTTGATTTGAATTTAATTCTGAATTAAATCAAAATTTGGTGGGCTTTGGGCTCGTTTTCTCTTCCTTCTCCCTGGTAATGTGCCTACATTTTATTAAACAAAAATAAGACTAAATACATGATTTATTATATATAAATATGGGAATATGACATTATATATGCAATATAGGTGACCAATCATCTATCATGTTCCTTGACTTTTATCTTCTTTTCTTCCTCGAAGCTAGCTTTGACTCATACTCTTATTCTTCTCCATCTTTCAGGTCTCTACAAAGCGACCTTGACATCTTTCTACGTCTTGAGGATTAATATGGTGAGAAAAAGTCATTGTGCTCCTTAGAGTTTTGTCGACAGTTCGGAGAAGTGGGAGTGCAGAGGTCACAGAGGGATGTAAATGATGTTAATCCTTGTTCTGATTAGGATGAGGTCGAGTGGTTGGTTATTGTGGTGGAAAAATCTGACCAGTTTGTGGTGGATAAATCTCTGTCACAAGCGACTGACGCTTTCGATCTGACTTGTCAGAGCACACAGAGAAGAAACACTTTTCTGGTCAGGAGCACCAGTGTGGTATCGGCCTAAGCCCTCAGGAATAAGAATTAGTAGTTGGAAAGGAAAGGGGAACCGACAGCGGGAACTGCCAATATGATGGAAGGGTGGAATGTGCAGAGGGAAACTGCATGTGTAATAATGGGCTATCATAGGGAAACTACTAGTGTAGTGGGGTATATCTGTGTGCTCTGAGGATTAGGGATCCGATCTCCTTCTTCTTGGAGAAGGAGGCTAGTAGATACCTAACATGGATGCTGGTGTGGAGGCAGAATTGATAGATTACTATAACTGCATGATCTGCATATACTAATTTGTTGTAACAGCCGTGAACACTAGCACTGGTTGGTTGAGATTTCATGCCGAAAAATTCGCCACTGTCCATAAATGCCCGGACATTACACATTATGAACGTGGGGGAGGATGGTCTACAGAACTGCTAGTGGAGATCAAAGATGATCTATTGTTGGAGCTTCAGGTTCGGAGCTAAAACCTTCAGAACAGAGAGGGTCTCAGAATCTAGAAGATCCTGAGGAGGTGAGGACCTAGGAGAGGTAAAGGCCTCCTGGTGGTGGCATACAGTTTCTGAGCCTAAAATGTCTTCGAGATGGAGGATAGCTCCGGGATGGCCGGATGTGGTGAAGGCTTCAGAATGAACCCAGAGAGTTGTGATGTCTTGGGAGAATGAATCGGTAGTTTGGATCATGTCATCATCCTAGTGCGGGTCAAATTTAGACCATTATAGATGCCCCCACTTTCCCACTTGCCAGAGCCTGTGTAAAGGAAATCGGGGGATCAAAGTTGATCGGAGGGACTATTAATGCCTTAAACTTACTTTGGTGCTTGTAGACAGAGGAGCAGACAACGAATCTTTTCAAATCATTGTAGATCTTATGGAAATAATTGAAAATGTACAACAAGCAGCTAGTTATCACATCGATTGGTTGAATTTCTCAAAAGTCGCACCATGTGTCTCTTTGAATCCTGGCATCATTATGATTGGGATTGTAGGGTTTATGGTTGGCGATGACAATTGATATTTTGCCTTTTCTGTTGATCGAAAATCTCAAGATGTAGGTCGACTTTTCAGAAATTGGTAGTTTGAATTGAAGGCAGTGTGGCTTCTCATCTATCGATAAATAAAGAGAACCATGGGAGGAAATCATCTTCGCTGTCTTCTTCAAAACCCTTGCTTCAAACTCTTACTTCTTCTTTCCCGGCTGGGTCGCCATGCTCTCCTATTTTCTCTTCATTAGATGGAGGAAAGCAAAGGAGAAGGAGGAGGAGGATGAGAAAGCGGTGATCATGCTCTCTCTTCTAGGGAGTCAGGTAGATGCATCGTATTAGCTACCGTGAAGGGGCTATTACGGTGCATTAGTCACCATGACAGGGTGTTATCGCCGGAGGGGATGTGCAGGACGAACGAATAAGCCTCCAGTTTGATCAAACCAAAGGATACTGAATTTTCTCCTAGTGGCATGGAGTTTCTCCGCTAGTGATCAGGAGTCTCTCCATTCAGTAGTGGTACTTCTCCCAGGCAACTCCAGAGTGCAGATGTGATTCCATCACCGTCTTGTATGCCTTGTTATGTCTTGTTGGCTTTGGTCTCAGGAGGGTTGCTGCTTCACTCTCTCAAGGCTTCTTGGGGCTCTTCTTGTTCTTCTCGCAACGCGAGGAGGACAGTAGCATCGGTTTGGCTTCCTTGGAGTCATGGGGGAGCGAAAGGAAGAATATGTTCCAGGTTGAAACATTCTTCCCGACCCTTCTTAACTCAACCTCTCAGTCTTTCTCTTCATCGATGTCAGGACCTTTGGATGATGGCATGAACAAAGAGGCGATGTATTTTGGTAGATGTTCCTCTTGACTCATAGTGTGTCCTTGTGTTCGGAAGTAACGCAGGACTAGTGAGAGGGATTGGAGTTTCTAGAATTTGATCTACTGTACTTCTTTTCAAAAATATAAACACAAAGATGTAGAAGGATTTTTTGTATTGCACTTGTCAAATGTAACCAATTAACTTTAATGAAATTGTTTTCAAAATGAAAATATTTTTGTAATGGAAATATCTTTTGGAATGAAAATATTTATATTTAGATCTTGCCTGGTTTGTTTTAACTATAATTTTTTGAATTGATATGACCATGCCTCTTCGGAGTGCTGATCTCTATCTCTGGTATGATTGATTGGCAACAGAGTATCGGTGAGTTTGCGTTTTTGTTTCGAGTAGGAGTAATTCCATCAACGGTACCTTCAAACTTTGGACTCTGAGTGAGGGACACTCCAACAGCGGATGGTTTTGACTATCCGTAGGCTAATCGAGAGGAAGCCAGTAGGCTGGTAGTTGCATTGTTGTCTCTGAGTGGAGGGCACTCCCACAACAAAACATACAAGCATCGGAGATTCTGATGGGGGACACTCTCACAGCGAAGGGTTTCGACTGTCCGTAGGCTAATCAAGAGAGAGCTTGTAGGCTGGTGCTTGTGTTACTTTGTCCGAGGTGGGGGAACTCCCACAATGAAACATATAAGCATCGAGATTCTAATGGGGAACACTCTATTTGTGGGGTTTGGACTCCGATTGGGGGACACCCTACAGCGGAGGGTTTTGACTAGCTGTAGGCTATTCGAGAGGGAGCCCGTAGGCTGGTGCTTACTTGGCCATCTCTGAGTGGGGGACACTCTCACAATAAAACGTACAAGCATTAAGGATTCTGATGAGGGGCACTCCCATCAGCGAGGTGAGCTGAAACGGTTAGGAGTAAAAAAAATATAATTTCATTCGATGATTAAACATAATACAAGAAATTTAACTAAAATACTAAGGGGGTTATCAGAGGAGGTACTCCCCTGTCTTCATTGGATATGTAGGATCACTCAATCACCTTGTACTGAGTGATTATGTGTTATGGTTGTGTAGGAAGCGAAGCACTTGGTTGCCTTGCATCAGAGGCCGCCTTGGGGGTAAGAATCATACTTTTTGAGAAAGTCTTCACGGACAAGTTCTTTCAGGTATCACCGGAGGCTTCTGCAGTGGGCGGTCTTGTGTCACTTAATGTCGTGGTAGGAATAGCAGTCTTCTGCTCTGGGAATTTAGGGTCGTATTGGATCGACTTCGGGCGCCTTACCCATGGTTGGTTCTTGATGACACTGAAGACTTCATTAATGGGGGGCCTCAATGGGGGTGAATGTTGTTTCATCTTGAAGGTCAGAGTGCATTTGGCGAGAGGATTAGGAATGTCTGCTTCTTGAAGGAGGGTATAATCACCTAGAGGGGAGTGAATATGTGATGTGCTAATCAAATACGAAAATTAAAACTTTTATACTAACTAAAACTATCATACAAATGATAACCAAAAGTGAAGCCGAATTCCCGGTGAAAGGCTCTAAAACTTCTCTTAAGATTTCTCTAGAATAAGACTTGAGATGCTTGATTAGTCTCTAAAACTGCATATTTCATACCACATCTTCACATTTATTTCATATTAAATTCTGCTAATAATACCTCTCTTGTATGTTTCTAGGTCCATGGATCGAGTCGACTTGAAGATGAAGATCGTCAAGAAGACTTAGGTATCCTAGTTTAGGTTTGTGTGTTTTAGATCCATTTGTAAAGCTTAGTATAGTTGATATGCTCAAGTGCACAATACACACACGTTTCATGATTTGGAATTGGTTTTCATGAATAGATTGATCAAAACAAGTTTACATGGTTTATATGTATAGTAGATGTATTCTAGTTATACATGCATGCTTAAACTTCTTATACAAACTTATTTTGACTTTCCTATTCATGTGTTGAAAAATCTAAGTTTGATAAAATACAAGTTTTAGTTTTTGATAAAATTTGTAAGACACAAAAATTATTCAATATGTTTGATATTAGTCTTGAAATTTTTATCACAAGTTTGTGTTTCAATATAAAATGTTAAAACAAGTTTTATGGAATTTCAGAAGAGATAAAAGAATTTCTGAAAATATTTTTAAACCTGTTTTCTGACCCAGACTGTGGCTGACAGGCCAGGTCGGTCGACCGCACGGGTCGACCGTACCAAAGGCCGGTCGACCGTTGCGGTCGAACGACGTGCACAGCATTGTGCACGTCTGGCAGACACTGGGCCGGCCGGCCGGGCGGCCGACCGGACCAGAGAGCTCTGCTCTCTGTATCTTGGCGGTCGGCCGGGCGGTCGACCGGGATGGCCCAACGGTCATATTTATGACCGTTGGCGGTCGACCGCAAGCCTGTCAGGCTGCCAGATCAGCCTAACGGCTAGTTTTCTGTTTGACCTATAAATACCCCATTTCTTGGGGTTTTAGCTAAGATTTTCTGAGCTAATTTTTTCCTATTCTCTGGTTTAAAAAAGAAGTTTTCAAAAGAGTTTAAAGAGCAAATAGATTCATTTTGTTTGTTTTAAGTGTTTTGTTATTTTCAAAGAAAATAGGTTTTTGGGAAATTGGTTTATTGTTCTTCATTTCAATATCTATTTGGTATTTTCCCAAGAGTATTTCTTTGATCAAAACACTTAGTTTTTCACACTTGAGCTATCTTCTATCCTAATCTATTAGGATCTTTGTTTTGTGAAAAAGAGGAAAGAGGAGTTGTTTGTGGTTGAAACATACCACTAGTTGTAAACCCTCATTTGTTGTTTGTATCCCTCTTGGTGAGGTTGATTGGGTTGTTGGTTTGCTCCCTCTTTGGTAGAGGTGGAGATTGGTGTTTGCTCCCTCTAGTGAGAGGTGGAGTTTGTGGTTGTAACCCTCTTCGGTAGAGGTATTGGTTGTTGTTTGGCTACGGGCCTACCCCTCAGTTGTGAGGCGGTATTTGAGAGAGGAGTTCGGTACTCCCGGTTGTAAAAATCCTTCTCGGTGAAGGTTCCCTCGGTGAGAGTCCTCGGTGGACAAGATAGTGGATTAGAAATCCTTCTCGGTGAAGGCGGGGACGTAGAGCTAGGGGCTCGAACCTTGGAACATATCCTTGTGTTTGCGTTTGATCCACTTGTCTCTCTAACTCTCTCTCTTTACTTTGTGCAAAGCATTATTCATATTGTCATATCATTCATTGCTTGTGTTGTGCCTTGCATATTTCATATTGCTATATCTTTTATATGCTTGGTTGCTTGTGTGCCTCACTTGTACTTAACCACAAGAGCTTCATATAGCACCTCAGCCCATATCTAGGAGAATCAAGAGGAGTTAGTCCAGAGCCCTTCACGGGGAATTCGGCTACACTTGTGTGTTGTACTAAGTGTGTTGCAAATAGTTTTTTAAGCTTCCGCATTTAGCGCATTTAGTTCACTAGATTAGCATATCACCTATTCACCCCCCCTCTAGGTGATTTCACTCAATTGATATATTTTTTTTCTTTCAATTGGTATCAAGAAAGTTTTGTTTTTGATTTCACCCCTCATTTTTTTTGTTTAAGACAAAAAGGGGAGAATATTGTTTTCTTTGACCCCTTTGTTAATGATTGACAAAAGGGGGAGAAAGATATTGAGTTTATATATGCATATGTGTGTTTTTGTTTTTGCATATATTGAGTTTATGAGAAAATGATTTTTAGAGTTTAAACAAATTGAAACTTATGTTTGATTCATGCATATTGATACATATTCATGTTTAATATTCATTGCATATATCTTATATTTATTGCTATGCATGAGTTAAGGGGGAGCTTCCTTGAAGCTTAACTTTAATCCATGCATATATAACTCCATGAGTTTTGTCATCATCAAAAAGGGGGAGATTGCTGGCCCAGAGGCCTTCCACTCTAGTTTTGATGATGATTAACTCATGTAGTTATGTTTACTAATAATCTTGTGATGTTTAGTTTCATATACTTAACCAAGATATTAGTAGGTGATTAGCTTCAACAAAGGTGTTTTGGAGCTTCTCACATGGTGATTCAAGAGCCCGAGCGACAAAGTTCATACCTAGCACTCGTTGGAGTCAAGCCCGGTGGATCACGGTTTGGATCGAGTCGACTTGAAGACAGAGTTCATCAAGAAGACTTCGGTACTTAGTTTAGTTTTTATTTTAGATCCATTTGTAAAGACTAGATAGTGTGATATGCTCAAGTTCACACACACACACTTGTTTTAGTTTTCATGTTTATTGGTTTTCGGTTTTTGGTTTAACCGATCTTGGTTTTCATGAATAGATAGTATCAAAATAAGTTTACATGGTTTTATCTATATTAGATTTGTTCTATATACATCTATGCTTCAACTATTTAAACAAACTTAGTTTGATAGTCTATTTCATGAGTTTGGTGTTTTGGTATTTTAACAAAACATAATTTCGGATTTAATATCAAAAACAATTATATATATATATATATATCTTTCATGTATATTGGACTTATATCCATATGCAACATGCTTCAATGTTGTTTCATATCATGTTTTTGTATTTTGATGAGTTTTGAAAAAATCGGATTTCCATTTGAAAAATCTAAGTTTTAGAAAATACGGATTTTGGTTTTTGGCAAAATTTCCATAACACAAAAATGGTTCAAAAAGTTTGAAATATGTGTTGAAATTTTTCACACATGTTTGATTTTCAAAGTATGATACTGAACTTATTTTTGTGAATTTTTAGAGATTTTATGGGATTTTTTAGGATATTAAATACCCAAGTTTTCAGTCACTTATATGCTGCCTGTCAGGCTCTGGCGGTCGACCGGATCCAGAGTCGGTCGACCGGACCGGTCGACCGACGTGCACAAAGATGTGCACGCTGACCAGCCACTTGGGCCGGTCGACCGGGCGATCGACCGACTGCAAGTGCCCCACTCTCGGGTGGGGGCGGTCGATCGGACGGTCGACCATGAGCAAGACAAGGTCGACCGAGCGGTCGACCAGCCAGAGAGCAATCTGCTCTCTGGATTGGCACGGTCGACCGGCAGGCTCAACGGTCAAAAAATTGACCGTTGGCCGGTCGACCGGAAGGCCAATTCTGGCCTAGTCAGCAGCCAACGGGCAAATCTGTTTTGGGGATATAAATATCCCATTTGAGAGAGGTTTTCCCCAAGATTTTCAAGAGCAAAAATTCACCTATTCTCTAGTGTTTTAAAAGCAAGTTTTTCAAAAGAGTTTGTTGTTTTTAAAGATCCATCTTCAATTGTTTTTAAAGTGTTTTTAATTCAAGGAAAATAGTCTTTTGGGAATTGGTTTTTGGTCTAAAAATTCTATATCTTTTTGGAGAGTTTCCTAAGTGATTTTCTTTGTTAAAAACACTTTGTTTTTCACATTTGAGCCATATCTTGCTATCCTATCTATAGGATCTTTATTTTGTGGAAGAAGTTGTTTGTGGTTGAGATAGACTACCAAGTTGTAACCCTTCTTACTTGTGTTATCCCTCTAGTGTAGAGGTTGATTTTGGAGTGGTGGTTAGCTCCCTCTAGTGAGAGGTTGAGATTGTTGGTTGGCTCCCTCTAAGTGTAGAGGTGGAGTTTGTGTTGGAATCCCTCAAGTGTTAGGTGATTGATTTGTTGGCTAAGTGCCTACCCCTCTTGTATGAGGTGGTGTTTGTGTGGCTTTGTGCCTAGCCTCTAAGTGTAGAGGTGGTGTTTGTAATTGAGAGAGTAGTTGCATACTCCTGGTTGTATTTACCCAAATCCTCAGTGGAGGTTTCCTATGTGGGAAGTCCTGTGTGGACGAGATAGTGGGAATCCTTCTGTGTGAAGGCGGGGACGTAGAGCAGTGGCTCGAACCTCGAGAAAAATTACTTGTGTTTGCGTTTGATCCATTATCTCTCTAACTCTCTCTCTTTTATATTGTGCCTTGCATCATTTCATATTGCTCATTCATATTATATGCTTGGTTTGTTTGTGTGTGCGTCACTTGTGCTTAACCACGAGAGCTTCATATAGCGCCTCAACTCTTATTCAGAGGAATCAAGAGGAGTTAGTCCAGAGCCCTTCACCGAGAATTCGGCTACACTCGTTGGTTGCATTAAGTGTAGTTGCAATTAAGTTTTAATTTTCGCATTTAGTTCATTAGATTAGCGGTACACCTATTCACCCCCCTCTAGGTGTACTTTCATAAATCACCTAAAGGGGGGGTGAATAGGTGACAAGCTAACCTAATGGACAATTAATGCGGAATTAAAACTATTTAATGCAAACTAAAACTTCTTAAACTAAACACCAAGTATAACACAAAAGTGTAGCCGGATTCCCCGTGAAGGGCTCTGGACTAACTCCTCAAGATTCCTCTAAATAAGAGTTGAGGTGCCACATTGGCTCTCTTGGTTGAATACAAGTGTTTAGCAAACAATCCCAAGCATATAACAATAAGCACACAATATATCAAACATATAAAGATAAAGATAATATTTGCATGCAAGATATAAAGACAAGTAAGAGATAGAGAGAAAGCAATCGCAAACACGGGAGATTTGTTTTGAGGTTCGAGCACACTTGCTCTACGTCCCCGCCTTCAACACTATGAAGGATTTCCACTAAAATCGATCCCACCGGATCACTTGGTACCGCAACACCTACAAGCTCTTTGGACTCTCTAGTCCCTCTCTTGTTCCTGCAAGAACAACACACCACAAGCCCACTAGCTTGCCGAGGTCGCACCTCAAACACCGAGTTCCCACTAGAACCCGAAACAATGCGAACACACACGTCCGCCTCCTCAAAGCAAAGATGAAGTCTTTGGTGATCACAACACTTTGATCACTTAAAAACAATCTCACAATAATACTCTTATAGGATGAATATATCAATGGATAGCTCATGTGTTTGTGAGAAAAATAAGGATTGAATATGTGGTGGAAAACACAAGAAAATCACTTTTGAAAACTCTTGATAAACTCTCCTTTTGAATGGAAGTATTTGGCTCTTAAACAAGTGGAGAAACCTCTTAAAAGAGTAGGAAAAACTGGTACAAAAACCCACTTAAAACTTGTTCAAAACAGTCCATATAAGCCCCCCTTTTATAGGCTAGAAAAACTATCTTTAAAACTCTCCAAAAAACTTAGCTAAAACAGCCCAAGAGAGACCCAATTTATAGGGCTCTCAAAAACTAGCCGTTACAGCCCAGTCAGCAGTTCTGACTGCTGTCGGTCGAACGGCCCGGTCGACCACCAACGGTCAGAAATCTGACCGTTGGGCCAGCGGTAGACCGGCCCAGTCGACCGAGACCTGGAACAGAGAGCAGACACTCTCTGCCGGTCGACCGACTCAGTCGATCGGGGCTTTCCAGAGAGCAGAAGCTCTCTGGCGGTCGACCGGTTCGGTCGACCGGCCCTCCAGCCAGAACTGGCGTGGACGTTTGTGCACGTCGGTCGACCGACTCGGTCGATCGACTCCTAGCCCGGTCGACCGGCAGAAGCCAGAACAGGGATTTACAGGAAAAGAAAACTTGGCATTTTGACTTTGATAAAATCCCATAAAATCACTAAAAATCTACAAAAATAGTTTCAGTATAATACTTTGATATACAAACATGTTTGAAAATCAAGACATGTTACAAACATTTTGAACTATTTTTGTAACTTAGAAATTTTGGCATAAATAAAAACCGTATTTTTCCAAAATAGATTTTTATCCAAAACTCCTCCAAATACAAAAACAAGATATTTTAAACTCTTTTAAAGCTTAGTGTGTATGGATATGATCCACTACACATAAATGATGAAATATCTATGTTTTTGACAATAAGCACTAAATATGGTTTTAGTTAAAACATATATACTTTGAATTCCAAAACCAACCGGTATTTTTCCAAATGAAAACTCTTTTGTATTTTTTCAAAATAAAAATTCTTTTATGAAAACTCATCTAAATCAAGAGTATGTGTGTATATGGTATACTTGAGCAATCCACCAACTATTCTATCCTTTACATTTTATCTAAAAACAAAATCTTAATAAAAACAAACCTAGACTCAAGTCTTCTTCTTGAAGTCTTCACTTGAAGTCTTCTCATCTTCTTGACTTGGTCCAAAGTTGATCCAACGAGCTAGACTCCTCTTGAGTACTTGATGTGGTCTTGATGCACAAGCTTTTGAATCAAACCGTGTTAGCTCCAAAACTTGACTTTAAATCCTTTGTTGAAGCTAAACACCAACTAAGATCTTGATCATAAATCTGAGACTAATTAAACACAAGATCATTAGTACTATAACTACATGAGTTGATCATCATCAAAATTAGAGTGATGGGCCTTTGGGGCAACAATCTCCCCCTTTTTGATGATGACAAAACTCATGGAGTTATATATGCATGGATTAAAGTAAAGCTTCAAAGAAGCTCCCCCTTACCTCATGCATAACAATAAAAAATAAGATATTCAATGAAGCACATGATACTAAACAAATGTATGCATCAACTAGGAGAGAGAAACATGCATAAATCAAACATATTTTTAAAAAAAAAACTTTCTCCCCCTTTTTGTTTAAACTCTCAAAATCATTTTTCTCATATATTATTATTTATTGTAAGATGCATAAACTCAATAAATGCAAAAACACAAATATGCATATATAAACTCAAAATATTTCTCCTCCTTTTTGTCAATCATCAACAAAGGGGTAAAAGTAAATACAAAACAATGTTTCGTCCTTTTTGTCAAAAACAAAAATCAACAAAGGGGTGAAATCAACCAAACTAATAAAGAGATATATGCGATATACATTCATGAAGAGGAAGACGCTAAGTTAACTTCCCTACATACATGCATTACATGAAGAAGGGATGACAAGCCCTAATTCACATAACGCATAATATGCAATGCATAAGAGGAGATGTGAAGCTCCCCCTACACACGTGTATCACATAAAGAAGAGTTGTCAAGCTCCTCAATATAAGATACACTCAACATGAATCTATATGTAGAAGAGATGTTAAGCTCCCCTTGCATATAGGCAATACACATCAAAACATTTTTAATATTTCTTATTAAAACAAATTTTGAATTTCTCAATAAAACATTCTCTATAAAATAAATTTTGAGATATCTTAGTAAATCAAATTTTAAGATACCAATTGTAAATAAACATTACAAATTTGAATTTTAAACCAAAAATAGAAACATATTGATACCAATCGAAATATATGGATACCAATTGAAATCAGTAGATACCAATTGAAGTATATTATACATTTGATAAAAAAATATCAATTGTAAAAAAAATACCAATTGAAGATAATGCATAAGCTTATAAAAAATATCAATTGAGAAATCAATTGAAAATCAAGATTTGAATTAAGCTTAGCATAAACATACTTTGTGCTTTAAACATGTAAACAAATTGTCAAGCACAAACAAATCATATATATGTATGAAAATGATAATACCAATAGAAATTGATATAATTTTGAAATTGAAAGCATACATATATATAAACAAGATTATGAGTATACAAAATATATCAATTGTGATACCAAATGAAATTATGATTCCAATTGAGATTAGAAGTGAAATTAGTGTATAACTCATAAAAAATCCACCCTTTTTATGCACAAGATAAAAGATTTCCAATAAGGCATATAAGGCATGCTCGTCCATCCGTCCGCCCTTAAAGGAGTTGGTAGGGGTTTTCAAAAATAGGTGTTTGAAAATATTTTTATAGTGAAATCACTACCAAATGAAGAATAAATAACTAGATTGGGATATGTATGCATATTATTAGTTTTGGATAAAAACATACATATACCTAAGTTTGTTTTTAAATGAAAAATGAATTTTCATGATTTGATTGATAAAATAATATTCATGTTTGTTTTGAGTTTTGTTCACTAATTTCATGAATATGCTATTCACATGTTGTTTGTACACTCATATTTAATTTGTTTTCTCATAACTATATTTTCATGAGTCTTTATGAGCTTTATAGTCTTGAGTGACAACTCCCATGTACTTAGTATGTTTTATGATATACATATAATTTGGTTTCATGTTTTGAAGAATAAATAACTAGTTAAAATAATTTTTGAAAAAAATTAGTTAAAGATTCTTCAAAACATGAAACCAAATTATATGTATATCATAAAACATACTAAGTACATGGGAGTTGTCACTCAAGATTTATAAAGCTCATAAAGACTCATGAAAACATAGTCATGAGAAAACAAATTAAATTGAGTGTACAAACAACATGTGAATAGCATATTCATGAAATTAGTCAACAAAGCTCAAAACAAACATGAATATCATTTTACCAAACAAATCATGAAAATTCATTTTTCATTTAAAAATAAACTTCTAGGTATATGTATGTTTTTATCCAAAACTAATAATATGCATACATATCCCAAACATAAAAAGAGTCCATAAGATAAATTACATAAAGGCAAATGACTCAAGGGGTATACATGTATATTTATTAGATTTGAAATACAAAATACATATACATGAAGTAAAACATGAAAATTGGCAAAACAAGTGTAAATGAGGAAATCATCAAAACTAGGCTATACATGTGTATATAGTGAGTACAAATGAACAATGAAGTGCAAACATATATGAATCAATTTGTTTCTCACTACTTGTACACGTATATTTTCAAGTTTTGACAAACAACTACATTTAAACAAGTTATATACCTCATGAAACACAGACAAATAAAACATGAACATGCTAAAAATATCATATATGAAAAGGCATGTAAATAAACTAGGAGTTTTAGAGATAGTTACCAACACATGAATTATACTCTAAATCTCCAAAACATGGTGGTTGTCCCACCAAAACTTTCTTGATAGCGGTGCATTAAATGTGTGTCCATCGAGTCCATATGCATCCACCATCAAGGCACCAACTCTCTCACATTTTGTGAGAGCCCGCACCTACATCAAATACAAAAGGTGGGGATTTTGGTACCCATTTTCTTTTGGGTCCTCATGGGTTAGCATTGTAAGGAACCCAAACGTTCTTATTAGCAAAATTTAAAGCATTTATCTTATCATAATAAAATTTTACTAAATGGCCTTTGCGGCCACAATGTGTACACTTGTACACTCTAGGATGCATATGTGTATGAGTGTGGTCATGGCGTGCAAAGTGTGCATATACATGATGTGAGTGATGTGCATGAATATGTGGAGTTTGTTTCTTTGAAAACAAGGACTCCAATTTAGAATGGTTAAAAACACATTTGCTTAAAGTTGAGCTTAAACAATCAATTTTATTTTTTAAAAATTTAATCTCATTTTGATTAATAGTGGCATGTAAAGCATGGTGAGATTGAGAATCATTATTCTTTTTCTTTTTAGAAACATTTTCTTTTTCTTTTGAAATAACTTTTCTTTTTAAAGAGTTGTTTTCTTTGAAAGCAACTTCTTTTTATTTTTCCACCAAACAATTTTATTTTTCAAAGCATTATTTCCTTCACACATGTCATTTAATTTAGAAAGCAAGGAAATATTTTCATTTTTAAAGATTCATTTTCTTTTGAAATATTTTCAAATTTTTCTTGCAAAGAATCTTTTTTATTTAATATGGCATCAAATTTGTTTTTCATTTTCTTATTATCCTTTTTAAGCAATTCATATTTTTCTAGGAGTTGTTGACAAAATGATTCAAGTTCATTATAGGACATATCACCATCCTCTTCTAGCTCGGATTCGGTGTTTATCTCAAGGGGGTTATCCCCTTGGACCATGTAGCATACGTTGGAAGCGTCACTTCCAACATCCGAGTTGCTCCCCGCATAATATTGTTCTTTTTCGCCAAGGGAGATGATAGTGTTCCAAACTACAAAAGCCGAGTCAATATTAGAAATCCTAGATAAATATTCATCATTTAGGGTACTCTTCAAAGCATGAATGGCTTTTGCATTAGCCTCAATATTTTTGCCATTTAAACAATAAGAATCTCTAGTAGTGGCAAAACAAACATGAATACCTAGGGCTTTGAGGTATAAGGACATCTTAACCTTCCAAGTTTGGATGTTAAGAATGTCAAAGGTGGGAGGTGACATGAAATCCATGGTGTGTGTACAAATGTTGTGATTAGCTATAAAATGAGGATCTTTAACTCTAGGTTGTTAGACCCAAATCAAGAGCACGTGGCTCAGATACCAATTGTAAATAACCTAGAGGGGGTGAATAGGTGACTAGCTAATCTAATGGACAATTAATGCGGAATTAAAACTATTTAATGCAAAATAAGCTTCTTAAACAAAACACCAAGTATAACACAAGAGTGTAGCCGGATTCCCCGTGAAGGGCTCTGGACTAACTCCTCAAGATTCCTCTAAATAAGAGTTGAGGTGCCACATTGGCTCTCTTGGTTGAATACAAGTGTTTAGCAAACAATCCCCAACATATAATAATAAGCACACAATAAATCAAACATATAAAGATAAAGACAATATTAGCATGCAAGATATAAAGACAAGTAGAGAGAGAGAGAGAGAGAGCAATCGCAAACACGGGAGATTTATTTCGAGGTTCGAGCACACTTGCTCTACTTCCCCGCCTTCAACACTATGAAGGATTTCCACTAAAATCGATCCCACCAGATCACTTGGTGCCGCAACACCTACAAGCTCTTTGGACTCTCTAGTCCCTCTCTTGTTCCCGCAAGAACAACACACCGCAAGCCCACTAGCTTGCCGAGGCCGCACCTCAAACACCAAGTTCCCACTAGAACCCGAAACAATGCGAACACACACGTCCGCCTCCTCAAAGCAAAGATGAAGTCTTTGGTGATCACAACACTTTGATCACTTAAAAACAATCTCACAATAACACTCCTATAGGATGAATATATCAATGGATAGCTCAAGTGTTTGTGAGAAAAACAAGGATTGAATATGTGGTGGAAAACACAAGAAAATCACTTTTGAAAACTCTTGATAAACTCTCCTTTTGAATGAAAGTATTTGGCTCTTAAACAAGTGGAGAAACCTCTTAAAAGAGTAGGAAAAACTGGTGCAAAAACCCACTTAAAAACTTGTTCAAAACAGTCCATATAAGCCCCCCCTTTTATAGGCTAGAAAAACTATCTTTAAAGCTCTCCAAAAAACTTAGCTAAAACAGCCCAAGAGAGACCCAATTTATAGGGCTCTCAAAAACTAACCGTTACAGCCCAGTCAGCAGTTCTGACTGCTGTTGGTCGACCGCCCGGTCGACCGTCAACGGTCAGAAATCTGACCGTTGGGCCAGCGGTTGACCGGCCCAGTCGATCGGGGCCTGGAATAGAGAGCAGACACTCTCTGCCGGTCGACCGGCCCGGTCGACTGGCCCGGTCGACCTGGGCTTTCCAGAGAGCAGAAGCTCTCTGGCGGTCGACCGGTTCGGTCGACCGGCCCTCTAGCCAGAACTGGCGTGCACGTTTGTGCATGTCAGTCGACCGACGCGGTCGACCGACTCCTAGTTCGGTCGACCGGCCCGGTCGACCGGCAGAAGCCAAAACAGGATTTTGCAGGAAAAGAAAACTTGGCATTTTGACTTTGATAAAATCCCATAAAATCACTAAAAATCTACAAAAATAGTTTCAGTGCAATACTTTGATATACAAATATGTTTGATTAAAATCAAGACATGTTACAAATATTTTGAACTATTTTTGTAACTTAGAGAGTTTGACATAAAACAAAAACCGTATTTTTCCAAAATAGATTTTTATCCAAAACTCCTCCAAATACAAAAACAAGATATTTTAAACTCTTTTAAAGCTTAGTGTGTATGGATATGATCCACTACACATAAATGATGAAATATTTATGTTTTTGACAATAAGCACTAAATATGGTTTTGGTTAAAACATATATACTTTGAATTCAAAAAACCAAACCGGTATTTTTCCAAAATGATAACTCTTTTGTATTTTTTCAAATAAAAATTCTTTTATGAAAACTCATCTAAATCAAGAGTGTGTGTGTATATGGTATACTTGAGCAATCCACCAACTATTCTATCCTTTACATTTTATCTAAAAACAAAATCTTAATAAAAACAAACCTAGACTCAAGTCTTCTTCTTGAAGTCTTCACTTGAAGTCTTCTCATCTTCTTGACTTGGTTCAAACTTGATCCAACGAGCTAGACTCCTCTTGAGTACTTGATGTGGTCTTGATGCACAAGCTCTTGAATCAAACCGTGTTAGCTCTAAAATTTGACTTTAAATTCTTTGCTGAAGATAAATACCAACTAAGATCTTGATCATAAATCTGAGACTAATTAAACACAAGATCATTAGAACTATAACTACATGAGTTCATCATTATCAAAACTAGAGTGATGGGCCTTTGGGCCAACATGAAGGTCAGATTACGATCATCGTCACCTACGTGCCCAAAGCAGCACTTCTTGAACAAGGGGCTGGAAGAGTATCACACTGCAATGAAGACGACACTTCGTCAGAAATCTAAAAGAAAATGGCTAAGTGTTTGAAATTCAAACACGAAAATGAACCCAGCGTGGAAATTAGCAAAATCCACGTCCAGACTCAAAAAATGCGAGGCTTGCATGAAGCCCGTATTTCAAAATCCATAACTTAGAAATTTTTCTAAGTATCGGACTCAAACGCGAGACTCAGTAAAACCCGTGCCTGGCTTTAAAGACGCGAGGATCACATGAAGTCTACGTCTAAACCTCCCACACTTAGAAATATTCTGAGCATTGAGTCCAAAATGCAGGGCTCAACGAGGCCCGCGATCAACAAACAGAGACGGACTCAAATTAATGAACTGAAGGCGCGGAGGTTGTCAAACCCGCGTCTTGCTTACCAAATTCAAGAACCGCATCTGAAAATCAAACACGGGCATGAGTCTCATATTGGCGGTTCACATCCAAAAGAGACTTAAGAGTTAAGAGAACTCTTTAAGCCTCTTCATGGTAGAAACCAGATCAGATGGTTTTACTATCTGAAATGGGGGCCTCCTGCATGGAAGAACCGCCCATTTGAATCTCTGGAGCGATAGCGCTTGAGGATGAGGAAGCAGGTTTGGTCTTCGATGCCATTTCAACCGTGAAATCAGTGTTGAAGACGATAAGACTGGAATAAAGCTTTAAGCTTTTCTTAACCCTCGATACAAAGCTCAGCGAAGAAGAAAAAGAGTCTAATGATGACTCTTGAAAAACTGTTATCTTTTATAGGCACAGTGATCCGCAGAGATACGTGGCGCATGTCTCGAGGCCATATCCCCGCCCGCGCGTGGCTTGCGTCTTAAACGGACGCGAATTTCGCGCGTTAAAGGAAAGATGTCCCCTCAACTCTGCCAGACACGTGGCAACGCGCCCAGAACGCGGGACTCGCATTTAACAAAACCGCGTCCCTCCAAAGGTCACGTCTCTTCAGCAAGGCCAAAGCTGCGTCTAGTCAACAGGGTGAGAGCTGCGTCTTCACTCCAAAGATCGCGTCCCTCAAGAGGCCGCGTTTCTTTAGCAAATTAACGGACGTGTCCCTACTTTGAATGAGGACTTCGTCCCTAGAGCAACATGACCCCTGCGTCTACAATACTTGCATTCAGTCTTTGTTCTACAATCAGTTCAACAGTACACTGGCACAAGCAGACGATTGTTTACCCCTGATTCAACAGTACACCAACAACTAGCTCAGAGCACTAAGGAGGTCTGGACTGCGTATCTAGACACTCACCATGATCATCTCTGGTGGCTTCAAAGAGTTTTTATAGTACACTCACGAAGATCACATTCCAGACAGGATCAAGCCCAGGGCATCTCAAATGATTGTCAGTCTAATCATGAGAAGTATGAACTCGATCAAAGTCCAAAGTATTTTGAAATCCGTCCCAGTCAACCAAGGAATATCGAAAACTTTGGAGGGGGTTCTGTAGACTATCCAAAAAATCACTGGGCTAAAGTCATCAGAAAACAGAGTACAAACTCTAGACGCAAAGCAGCACAGCCACTAGCGCAGCATCAAGACGTGAAGGTTGAAACCAGTGTCTTAATAACCAAGACGCAAAGCTCGAAAGTCGCATCTCAGCACCACTGTAGTACCAAGATGCAAGGGTTGAAACCCGTATCTCTGCCTTACTGTAATGGCCATGATGCTGAGCTTGGAACTTGCATCTCAGACATCCCACCCAGACGCAGAGCCTAAAGCCTGCATCTCATTTGAAGCTTGACGCAGAACTGGGAGTTCGCGTTTCTCAAGCATTACTTCAGCGACAAAACGCGAGGCTCAAAGCCCGCGTCTTGGTTATAACTATCCTCATTACTGGGTCAATTACTGCCCACGAAATGAGCGAGTAAACCCCATTATGGAGTATTTATAGGGCACATTTTTACCCCCTGAAACCTTTATAAATAGCCCAGTTTGCTATGGAAGAGGGGTCGGGAAATTTTTGTCAGAAGAACTTCGATCTTAAGCCGTAGAAGGACCAAGATCTCTAGCTAAAAAAAACTCTTCTAACAACTTACTGAGTTCAAGTTAGTTCTTGCCTAAAATCTCTTTGAGATTCTTGTTAGACAAAAACTGTGTTACTTCGTCCACCATCCAAAGAGAAGTTCCCAAGAGGTCTTGACGTTCACCCGGTCAACGAAAAATAAGATTCACTTTCCATCGCCACATTAAGGACCCGACATTAAACAAAGGGGAGATTTGAGCTTGAATATCTTCCCTCTCTTGCAATAGGATTATTGATCCGTTATAATCAAATAAAGAATTTACATACACCCGCAATTTTCCCACCAAACAGGCGAGGAGGTGGTTGTTCAGGTGTTCCATCTCCTCCTATTCGGGGCTCGTGTACTCAATCCTGATCTGCTTGCTCCCACTCGTGGTCAAACAAAGCTTGTTGCTTCGCAAATTCTTCCTTCATGTCGGTGAACATTTGGAGGAGTTGGGCTTCATAAACGGATAACGGGTGGATGTCTACGGTTGCCCCCTGCGAAGGTGTGGAGATAGTATCTTCTGCAATGGGGCTGAGCCACTCGGGGGAATAATGTTCCTAGTGGTGGCAACAGATTTGCCTTTCGAAGTTATCCCTTCGCCAGTGGTTGGCTGTTTTTTCGGGGCCATGACTCGTTAGTGAGGCTTTTGAGGAGGAGTTTGGTAGGGGAGAAATTTGAGCGTAGAGACTCATATCTCAATGAAAGCATCAATTTGCGATGGAGATTTTCCAACACGATTGATCAAATGGTTAAATCTCGCACCGTAAATAAGAAGAGAGATGTATTTGAATCGAGATTATGATTTTAGTTTCAACACAGTAAACAGACAGAGACAAAGATTTTAAGTGAAAACCCTAATTACGAAAAAACAACAAGAGGAGAGAGAGAATGCACAATTTTTTGAGGGTTACAGTGAAATTCAGTGGAGTTTCTTTGTTTACAATTTTCAAATCTAGATTGGTCGGTCCTCTCTAATCTAGTTTGGTCCCCTTCCTTCAAGAATTTCTAGGGATATAAATACCCAGAAGAAATATAACTAATTGCGCTGATCTTGAGGTCCTCATATATACATGATTTTCTTGTTGGAATCTTTCTATAACTCCTTGGATTATTGTGCTTGATTGTTAAGATTGTCGTGCCGGGATATCCCGTTGAAATAAGGGAGTCGTTTGGAACGTGGGATATCCTGGTGCTGAGCTGGATCCAATTGTTGGCCCAAAGGCCATTCACCCTTGTTTTGATGATGATAATCTCATGAAGTTATTTATACTAATGAATTTTTGTTTATATAAGTTTCAGGTTTTTAAGGAGTATTTCAATCATATATTTAGCTTCTCAAAAAGACTTACATATTTTGAAGCTAACTATAAAGTGATCCAAGAGCTCAAGTATCAAGATAAATCATAACACTCAAATTTTAGAGTCAAGCTTAAGAGATCATGAACGTTACAAGATTGAAGCAATCAAGAAGATTTATTTCTCTTTATTTATCTATGTAAGATTTAGATTTGTTAAAACCAAGTTTAGAGGTTTGATAGCTTAAGAGATTCACAAACACACAAAATGTTTATTGTGTTTTTGTTTCTAAATTCTTGAAAAGAATTTCAACAAGTTTAGATCATTTTTCAAAACTGTTTTTGAAAAACATATTTATCAAAAAGAATTTCTTTCTTTACAAAAACAAGTTCTATTCTTTACCTTTTATTGTTGATCTACAATCACACATATTTGAGCCTTAAAATATATCCATGAACTTTGTTTTGTAAGGAGATATCAAAATATTTTGAAGAAAAATCTAGTGTATTTCAAAACATTTTCTTTACCTATCTTTGGCCTTTAGCCAGTCGACCGTCCGGTCGACCGACCTGCAAAGTTATTTGATCTGTCGGTCGACCAAGTTGTTGACCAGTTTTTCATGACATGCACAAATAAAGACTTGTGCGCGTCAGTCGACCGCGTGTTAGGGTTTGTTCTACTTGTCATCATCAGCTGATCGAACAGTCGATCGATTGAGACTCACAGAACTCTTTGTTGGATTTGGTCGACTACTCGGTCGACCATGATCCCCAACAGTCAGAAATTTGACCTTTGGCAGTCGACTGGCTGATCGACCGATCGGCTACTAATTTCCTTATTAAGCTTAAACGGCTATTTTCTTAATCTGCCTTTTCTGATTTAATTGTCAATAGTTATTTTAGGTTTCTCTCTACTATTTTGACCCTATTAAATATGAGGTCTGTAGAAAAACTCTAAGAATCTTTGCTAAATATGTTCTCTAAGATTTTCATTTATTTTAGTGAGAATTTTCAAAAGAATTTTAGTTTAAGCCCAAATTCCACATGCAAGTATTTTCAAACTTTGTTTCTTCACTCACATTCAATTTCTAAGCTTCAAATCCTTATTTTGGTTATAGGATTGTATTGTAAGCTATTTGGAGATCTAATAAAGATCACTCCATTTCTTATATTCAAGTGTTTGTAGAGGTTGCCGCCTCAAACGAGCTTGCAGGTTCGTGATTGTAGGTGTTGCAGCACCAAGTGAGAGGACTTGCGAGTTCGGTAATTCTTGTGGGAATATGTAGAGTTGGTAATCTCGCAAGATCAAATCACAGTAGAAATTTTTCATTGCAATAAAGGCGGGGACGTAGAGCAGTGGCTCGAACCTCGAAACATATTCATGTGTTTGCGATTGCTTTCTTTCTCTACTCAACTCACTCATTTTATATCGCCCAAGCTATATCTTGTGTTTAATTATTGTGTGGGTTGTTTCTTACCTTTGTTTTGCTAGATTGCTTTTGTTATTTTAATTTTACATTATTTGCCATAGATTTTTAGCCATCAACTATTTGCCCCCTCTAGGTGATTTCAATTAGTGTCAGAGCCTAGTGTCTAGATTTTGGTTTAACCACCTTAGAGTGATCCTTATTTGGCTAAATTATTTGTTGTATTTGTTGCACACATACTTGATTGTTTTCATGACATCACATGATTTCTCTTGCATTAAATCTTCACCCAAATTTCATGGTTTGAACTTTCTTATTTGGAAAGTAAATATGACCTTATTCCTTAAGCCTCTAGAATTTAGAGTTGCAAAGGCCATCATTAAGAAATTTATAGAACCTCACGGTGATGAGGATACATGGTCGGAGACCACCACCAAGGACTATGAGGTCAATGCTATGGCACAATATGCACTTACACAAGCATTAAACGATGATGAGTTATCTCATGTGATTAATTGCAAGTTCACATATGAAGTGTGGAATGATTTAATTGTTACTCATAAGGGTACCTCTCAAGTTAAAAGATCCAAGATTGATCTATTTCGTTCTCGATATGAGAACTTTTATATGCATGAAAGTGAAAGTATTGATGAAATGCTTGTTCGATTTATAAAGATTACTAACGGGTTGTTTTCCTTAGGTGATACTATCGACAATAACTAAAAGATAAGGAAGGTAATTAGAGTTCTTTTCAAATCTTGGAAAGTGAAAGCTACAACCCTAAAGAAGCTCAATGATCATAAGGAGATGGACTTCTCCGACTTCATCGAAAATCTCAAGACCCACGAGATGGATATGAAGCACGAGAAGAAAAAAAAAACCTCCAAAGAAGAAAGGTATCGCTTTTAGAGCATCCCTATCCATACCGGGGAAAGATGATTCAATGAAGGAGAATGAAGAAGAAGATTTGCCCATGCTAGTTCGAAAGGTTGGCAAAATGTTCTAACAAAAGGGGAGAATGAGGCAACTATCAAAGATCAAGGCCATAAGAAAGAAATGAAAGAAAGAAGGAAGAGATAGGTATGTGATTTCATTGCAAGAAGACGTGACATTTAATTGATGATTGTCCATCTCTACAAGTGATCTCCTCAAAAAGAGTACACAAGAAGAAGAAGGACATGGTGGCCACATAGGATGACTCAAAAATCGAATCCAATAAGGAAGTTGATACTGCAAGTATTTGCTTCATGGCAAATGGGGTGACCCTACTAAGGATCTTTTGAAACCTGTCTCGATGAAGATGATTTGACTATAAATGAACTTGCTAGATTTTCTGAAGAATTGCAAGAGCATTATGAAATTTCAAAAATTCAAAATAGAAAGTTGAAAAAGAAAAATAAATGTTTGAAAGATAATTGGATATTATTTTCAAGGAAAAGAGTGATTTATCAATTTGTTTTGAAAAGACCAAAAAGGATTTTGATGACTACAAACATATTTGCAAGGGCAAAAGCCCTAATATTGCTTTTGATAAAAATGAATTTGTGAGTATCCAAAATAAAATTCATATTTAGGATTATACTTTAAAGAAGTGTGCTTTTGATATGGGTAAGATTAGTTCTATGTTTCCAAAAAGTAAAACCCAATGAAGACACACTTCACGAGCACACATCAAGCAAGTACATAAGGCACAACACTCACATGCTCATTTGCATGGTAAGGTGTACACTTGTACAAATTATGGTCGCAAAGGCCATCTTGCACAATTTTGTTATTCTAGATTGAATACCAACAATAAAAATATTTGGGCTTCAGAAAATACTAACCCATAAGGACCCAAGAAGATATGGGTACCGAATAACACATCGAATTTAATTGATGTAGGTGTATCCTCCTCCAAGACTTAGGGGGAGGTGGTGTCTTGGTAGTGATTACATTTGAAACTTGAAGGACATACCAATTTGGTGCATCGCTATCAAGGAAGTAAGGTGAAAGAACATTACTTTTTGTAAATGAAGATTGCTTGCGTAGTTTGTATCGGCAACATCTCCACTTGTTTTAAAATTATATTGCTTACATGTTCATATTAGTTAGTCTAGACTCTATATATGTTATACACGCTTAGATAAGATGAGTTGATTGACTTCTTACATGTATGTGAAATTGGTTGAATTCAAATAATTTAGTTAATTTAAATTATTCATAATAGCATATTTCAATTTCTTCTAATATGACTTCATGATTGTTTATATAGAATGCATACATGTCGATAACATAGACTCGACTTGTATTTTTCATGCCTTATGTCTATGAGTGTAGTAGTTATTATATATGCTTGTATTTTCATATAAATATACAACTATTTTTGAAAATTTTCTATAAAATTATTTACATCATTTATTAAGCATAAAAATGAGAAGGCAATTGTGCACCTTAACTTTTAGTCTAGAGGAATGCTGAGGAAAAGTTTAGATCCCGTCAAGAGTATACGACTTCATTTCTTAATTTTTTATTGGCTTAATTTATGATTTAAATATATATATGATTTTCATAAGTATTTTTAGATTATTTTTGAACAAATTATTTGTGAAAATTATTCTAATAAATTTTGTTGGAGTAAATAATCTTTCAAAATGCTTTCATACATTATATACGATTTTACAAAATTACTTGATAAGTTTATTTCAATAAAAATCAAATTTTATGATTTCAATATTCAAAATTTTTTTGCTTGCTTATGGGGCAGTCCCGATCGACCAAGTAAGTCTGTCTGGACATACTGGATTGTTCGATCGACCGACTGGTCGACTGAGGGAGTTTGTCAGAGGTTACTGATTTTGTCTGTAGACCATCCGATCGACTGACTTTGAATGCAATGTTTTGTCAATATTCTTGGGTATTGTCGGTAGACAACCCGGTCGACCGCAGTGAACTGCAAAACTGTAGTACACTAGGGTCGGTCGACCGCTCGGTTAATCGAGGGTCAGTTTTGATGTTTTAAATGTTGTTTTTCAAAACCCTAGTTTTATTTCTCTTCTTCTTTCCCTTCTCTGTTGACGTCCTCTCTAACCCAACTCCTCAAATCCTCAAATTGAACCATTAATCCTCAAAATTTCTTCAAGAAATCATCAATTGGACTTGGGATCTTCATTTGAAACCATTTTGTGAAAACTATTTCATCTTAATTTGGGTATATTTCCTTATGCTTAATCTCTTTCAAATTCTACTACCATTGTAGTTCAATTTTCTGCCAATGTTTCATCCTTTACCATTTCTAAAAAAATGACCTAGGCATAATAAGCCTGCGAAATTGAAGAAAACTGACTCTAGACCTAAATCATCCTCTCATGGCCCCTTTGTATCTGAGAATACTAGATATAATTACTTCATTTTTTTCTAAGAAACAAATCATTTCAGGGAGACCTGTGGTGCTTGCTGACTTTGAGCATCTAAACCTCGCTACCGTTCTTGCGGCAAATTCCTTAGAATTCTTCGTCTCTATCAAAGAGCAGGTTTATCCCGAACTAGTTCAGATGTTCTACTCCAATCTATTTTTTCGTGAAAACATCATCCATTCTTGAGTTCAGAGTTTTAATATAGCCATCTCACTTAAAGGATTCACTCGAATTCTTTATTTATCATGTGAGGGTGCTAATATTTTTCATCTTGACTTTGATGATTTCGATTTTCCGACGGTGAGTCTGCTCTCACCGCATCTCGATTGTTGCATAACTATGATAACCCTGACTTAGTTAAGAATGGGGAGGTGAAGTATTATACTCTCACCACCCAAATTCTAGCTAAGATTGTGTTTTTCAATCTTCTACCTAAATTGGGTGAATATAGTCATGCTCGGCGGTGTACACCTCTTCTGGTCTATTGCTTTCTGAAAGGCATTAGAGTTAATATTCTCAAGCTCATCATAGACTTTATGCTATCTTAGCATCTTATGGTTCCAAGTGGAAATCTCCCCTATGGGATGATTATAACTCATTTTCTCAAATACTTCAAGATTGACCTCTCCAGTGATACTGTCTATCCTTCTTCCATTGATATCGATTGTTCTCTCTTAAAGAGGATGCAATCTATGACTCGAGCTCATGCTCAGGCCCCTTCTACTCTGTTTTCACATCATTTTGCCTCTGGTTCTTCCTCTTTTTTTGCAGATTCCTATGCTGCCCTGATGAACCAGATGACTGCTATGTCCTATAGACAATCAGAGGACATAATGAAGATTTTGGCAAACTAGTAAGAGATTAAGAATACTCTCGCTTATGTTTGTTTTGCACAACGCTATTATCAAGCTTGTGAGGATTATTTCTTTGCTTGGCATGAGTGGTCTCAGCCCATGCCTTCTAATTACATTGATTCTCTTCCTGCTGAGGGTCCTTGATTAGTCTCTAAAACTGCATATTTTATATCACATCTTCATATTTATTTCATATTAAATTCTGCTAATAAACACTTCTCTTGCATGTTTCTAGGTCCATGGTGTGCAATGAAGAAGAAAACCCTAAATCACCATTTAATGGGTGATTAAAGGCCTATAATCTAGCCATTGACTTTGGAGAGCTATTTTGTCAAAACCAGGGGCTGAAAATCAGAAATCGGGCGCTGACGTCGACAAGGGATAGACGGGACAGTGCACGGCCTGAAGCGCCGCGCACGCGGCTCTAGAAGAGTTGTAGAAACACGGCCTTTTGCCGCGTTTCCGCGGCCGTACTTTGGGCCAGGGTTTGCCCCCTGGCCCCCCTTTCTCCTGGTGCCCATAAATACCCCTGAGGTTCTCCTTCAGCAAGATAAGCAAAGTTTAGGGTAGTTTTCATCTCCATTTTGTAGTTTAGGTTAGTGTTCTTCTTTTTCCTCTTTTATATTTTCCATTTCTTGTAGATCTTGTAATAGGGAGAGAGAGAGTGGTACATGTTGGGAAGCAAGAGTGCTTATAATAGAAGGTGATAATCTATAAAAGGTGCTCTCTTAACTTATCTTTGTTTTCTTCTCTCTAATCTCTTTTACATGTGTAGCTAATTTTTCTCTCATGGCAACTAACTACTAATCACTAACTAGTCTAACTTCTTATTTGATAATCTACATGAATCTAATAGCCTCTACTTGCTCTTTCAAGAGCCATTGATGGCTCATGATGATGGATCTAACACTCTAACATCTAAATCTCTAACAAGCTAACATTACTTTATTTCATGCTTGCTCTTATTGGGTTTTGATGATTTAAGTGCAGCTTGCACTTGTTGGTTAAATTTGGATGTGAAAGTTAACATATGAGCCATGCTTTGTAACGCTTTTGAATCAAGGACTAGTGATTACCAAGGATGCATGTGAGGCAACTATCACTAAGAAGATTAGCATGTTAGTGGAGTCATTAATAGTTAGTAGCCATGGGTTTTCTTTATCTTTTCACTTTGTTTTAGAAATATTATCAAAAACTACAAATATCTTATCTTCTATGTTTCTCACTTCTTTGTGTTTCACCGTACTTCTCTTTTCATTCTTTGCTTTCTTTTCTTTTCATTCTTTCAAACATTGAAGAACTTTTAACACACACGTGAATCAACCGGTAAAGCTTCTATCGCCTCCCATCCTTATGGATTCGACTCGTTTTAGCCTCTATGCTATAACGGAAGTATTGAGGAAGCCAAAACACACACACTTTAAATCTTAATTTCAAAACATACACATTTTGTGCGTGATTTTCCCCGATCAGTCCTCCCTTCAGGCTCTGAGTCGTGCCTTCTGAGCTTATTGGCGTGTATCGTCCGATCATGATGAGCCCGATGATTCACTTTACGCTGACAAGGTTTCATCCCAAATGTCCCGAATGAGTGAGCTGCTCCCAGTTCCCCACCTTTTTGATGTTGACAATAAGGCGAAAAAGAAGCTGTGGAGATCTGAAGATGCTAGCAATTAATTTTGCGCTTTTAGTATTTTTTGTATTTTATTTCAGTACTTATGAATTTTGTTTATATAGTTTTGTATTAAACTAGTATATTTGAGGAAGTATTCGGGTTGTGATATAATGGATTGTGATTTATGACTTTGGTATGATCTTGATACATTTTTTGTTCCATGTAATGCTAATTCATTTTATACATTTTAATCGTGAGTTAATCTATTGAGATTGGTTAGTTTCGATGGTTGGTATGCACCTTTCTTATATGATTTCATATGTAATCATCCATTGCCTTTTTATTTTGGAGGTTGGTGGTTTGGATGGTTGGAGGGAATCATTTGTGCATACTATTTTGTATATCAATATCCTTGTATGCATGAATGTGTTGCATAGAGCTTATATGTTAACTATCCAATACATATGCTTTAAATTGTTGCATTGAGCGTAATTGTCATATTTGATATATGCTTGTGCTTAGGGGGAGCTTCACTCGAAGACTCTTTCATGTTTATTTAAAATAACTCCATGAGTTTTGTCATTATCAAAAAAGGGGAGATAAGATGTTGTAAAGATTTGAAGATGCTAAGAGTTATTTTTGTGTTTTCAGTATTTTCTATATTTTGTTTCAGTACTTGAAAACTTTGTTTATATGATTTTGTATTAAACTTATATGATTTTGTATTAAACTAATATATTTGCAGAACTATTTGGGTTGTGATGTAATGGATTGTGATTATGACTTTGGTATGATCTTCATATATTTTTTGTTCTATGTAACGCTAATTCATATTATATGTTTTTATCATGAGTTAATCTATAGAGATTGGTTAGTTTCGATGGTTAATATGCACCTTTATTATATGATTTCATATGTCATTGCCCTTTTGTTTTGAAAGTTGGTGGTTTGGATGGTTGGAGAAAATTATTTATGCATACTATTTTGTATATTTATATCCTTGTATGCATGAATGTGTTGCATAGAACTTATATGTTAACTATCCTATACATATGCTTTAAATTGTTGCATTAAGCGTAATTGACATATTTGATATATGCATGTGTTTAAGGGGAACTTTGATCGAGCTCATCTATGCACAGAAAAATAAAGAATTTAGGAACAGTGCTAGGTCCTCAATGTTACTGTGTAGCCTAGGGCTAAGGTCGTGATCCACAAGGAGGGACTCCGATGGAAGCGTTTGTGTAAGTTTCTTTTTTTAATTTATAAAAACAGGTTAATCTTTCTTTTCTCAGTTTTGAAAGAAAATAAAAATAGTTAAAGCTAATTAAGTTAAAGAGAAAACCAAGGGAAAGAGAAGATGGTTTTGGTGATAAAAAGAAAAGAGAAGACGAAGTTAACAAAAAAGAAATGAAAAGATGAAAAGAATTAAAGAAAGTATTTACCTTTGTGTAAATTAACATACCTTGAATCTGTGTGAAGTTTACCTTGAAATAAAGCGAAGCAGTAGAAAAGAAGAACATGAAAGCATTGCTTGACTAGATTGAGCACAATGAAGAAAAGATTGAAAATTATATTGGTAGTCACTTCAATACAACTCTTTCTTAAAGAAGGATTACATCCAGTGTCACTCTACATATAACTCTTCCTCTCCTTCTCTCATGTAACTCTCTCTAACTTAAGCTGTAAATAAATTGAAAATTACATTATAAAAAGAATGAAAAACTAAACTAAAGCATAAACTAGCCTAGAATCTCTCTCTGCAGAGTTGTGCCCTTTTGCTTTTAGAAATTGCAGTATTCATAGGATAATAGGAGTGCCAAAGGATGGTGAAGAGATGAGCATAAATCATTGGCCCAACAGTCAATATCCTTATCCATATTATCCCTTTGTATACTGATAAATTCATCTCTGGACTTCTAAATTTGGGATTATCTTTGTTGATTTCTCAAGTAAGGATAATAAATCCAAATAAATTTAAATAAATCTGATTTAGTTGGAATAAATTTGAAAATATCCTCTCTCGCTCTGTTATCCTATATTTTCTGATAGGATTTGCCTTTGGATTTGGTAATTTCCCCTTTTATCTTCAAAAAACTAAATAGATCCATATAAATCTGATTTAACTGATCTTTATTTAGCCTTTGAATTTGGTAATATCCCCTTTTATCTTCAAGAAACTAAATAGATCCATATAAATCTGATTTAACTGATCTTTATTTGGTATTATCTTCAGTTAACCAAATAAATCCAATTAAATTAGAATTTAACTGGATCTTATTTGGTGTCAGCTTTTCTCTCTTCATTAAGATAAATCTGCAAAATAAGACATTAAGATAAAGAATTAGCAGGATTTATTACAGGATAGATGTAAGAATATAATAATAGATATGCAATAAACGTGTACAATCACACCCCAACACCTATCTTTTGCTCGTCCTCGAGCAAAATAAGTAAAAATAAAGATAACTTAATCAAACTACTTTCGCAGGAATCACGGTTGCACTTAGCACGTGCAACAAGCCGTTAAACCTCTAGGTTACCCCTAGAAGACGACTTTTATCTCGTGAGAGTTTTTAGTGGATTACACCCACAAAATTCATAAAAAAAGAGAAATGAAGTGTTAGTATTTTCGCAAACGCATTTTGTAAAAGAAAAAAATATTTGAAGTATTTTTCAAGAATTAAGCAATCTATAAGTTATATGATTACCAAACTATTCTTTCCTAAACTTAATCTCTATTCAAAAATTTGTTATCAATCAAGGTTAGGAGTTAAAATATATTTCTTATCTAGTTTATTATTTTACCCTAAGTCATATGCACCTTCGTGACCGTGAATATTTGACTAAGGATTCTACAACTTCAATTCTTATGTCTTATTATACATATTATTTTGGCGGTAATATTCCTTCGTTCTATTAGGCTATCTAATTTGCCCATGTAACGAGTCTTTAGTCGGTGACTCTCAAACCGAGCGGCCTTAGGGCACCGGGCGAGGAAACACCGCAGGGACTAAAGGACTCAAGCAAATAAGGCTACAAAACTAAGAATTTTATTTAATATATGGACCACTTTTAGGCGTGAATACTTATGCTTTATGAGACACAAATACCCAGCTAAATCAGAGAATTTTTGATATATATATAAGGCATAAGAATCGTTGTTTTTGAACCCTAAGCGTGTAAGTGTATAACGTATGCATATTTTATTAAGGTAAAAATCAAGACTAAATTACTTTTCTAATTTTTCTTCCTAACTCTAGAATTCAAACAAATAATCTTATTTTGACCAAGTGTAAGAAATTCTAATTATGATTCTCCTATTCCTTAAAATTAACTAATTTCTTACAAAAATAAGTCAAAATATTGTTTCTCTTTTAAAAAGTTTTTAAAAGAAAAGAAAATATTTTTTATATAAATAAAGAGAAAAACATATGTTAGAACCCTCCCCCACACCTATCTCATGCATTGTCCTCAATGTATGAATGAACGCATATATGCATAAAAAAGAAAAAGGGAACGTAAAATATTACCTCAAGGTGGTTGTTCCAGTGGTGGTCGGATTGGGCCAAGCGTTGCTACCCAATTTAAATAATATGAATTATTAAGGAACCTACCTTTGATGACCTCTTTTTTATTTACATTGTTATACTACCCAATATGAATAGGATCATGCAAGATCCAAATATGAAATTTATCCCGGTTATATGACCAATTTTCGTATATCATCACTGAGTCATAACTGTTTATACCTTGGTCCAACAATGGAATGTGATTAATAGTTGTGGTTAATTTGGGCTTGGGAATGAAAAGAACAGGAACCAATGCTGACTTATAGAATTGACTTAACTCAAGTTTAAGTTCAAGAGTCAGATTCGGTTCAAGAATTTGGTCCAAATCAAAGAATTGAAATTCACATTCATTTTCCAACAATGGAATGTGACTATCCAAAATAGGTGGTTTATTTTCAAAATCTATAGGTATGAAAATCAACATTGGCTCGGGAATTGGGTCTAAATCAGATAAGGATACCAAAGTCAACATAGATTCAAAAAGTAGAACTGAATCACAAAATTGGGGATCGATGTCACATTCACAATCAAGTTCAATTTTATTGAAATGAAAACTTGCCAATTTATGAATGGTTTGGTATTGGTCAAGTTCAAAATGGTGTGATGAAATTGAATCTTAGTTAAAGTTTTTAAGACACAATGGTTCTTGGTCCCTATTGTTGGCCCAAAGGTCTATCACCCTAGTTTTGATGATGATCAACTCATGAAGTTATGTTTACTAATGATCTTGTGTTTAATTAGTAACAGATTCATAATCAAGATCTTAGTAGGTGCATAGCTCAACAAAGGATAAAATGTCAAGATTTAGAGCTAGCACGGTGTGATCCAAGGAGCTTTTGGATCAAGCTTGGACCAAGTCAAGAAGATGAGAAGCCTTCAAGTGAAGACTTCAAGAAGATGAAGACTTGTGTCTAGGTATAAGATTTTATTTTTATTTTAGTTAAAAATGTAAAGGATAGAATAGTGGTGGATTGCTCAAGTACATATACACACACACTCTTGATTAAATTGTCTTTTCATAAAAGAATTTTCAGATTTAGAAAAGACTTTCATTTTAGAAAAACATAGTTTTGATTTTTGGTATTCATGTTTACATCTTTCAACCAAAACCAAGTTTATGTTTAATGTCAAAAACATAGATATTTCATCTTGATTGTGTAGTGGATCATATCCATACACACTATGCTTTAGAAGTATATCTTGTTTTTGTATTTGATGAAGATTTGGAAAAACATGTTTTGGAAAAATATTGTTTTGGAAAAACAGTTTTTATCATGAGCCAAATACTTCCAAGTTATAAAAATAGTCTAATCTTTTATAACATGTCTTGATTTTGTGCAAGCATGTTTGTATATCAAAGTATATTGGTTAAACTATTTTTGTAGATTTTTAAGTATTTTATGGGATTTTATTTGAGCCAAAAAGACTAACTTTTTAATCCCAGAAAACTGTTTCAGGCTTCAGATAAGTCGACTTGCTTCCTTTTATAGTCGACTAATCCTGAAGTCGGTCGACCGGCTGGGTCGACCGACGTGCACAGACGTGCACGCCTTTGTGCACTGGAGGACGACCGACCGTGCGGGTCGACCGCTCTGTAAGATCACCTAGAGGGGGGGTGAATAGGTGATGGCTAATCTAATGGTCACTTATGAACAAATAATGCGGAATTAAAGCTAAGATGACCAAATTAAACTTCTTTTAATTAAACACTTATGTATAACACAAGAGTGTTGCCGAATTCCCCTTGCGAGGCTCTGGACAAGCTCCTCTAGATTCCCCTTGAATGGGTTGAGGTGCCGCGTTGGCTCTCTTGGTTGAATACTAGTGTTAACAACAAACCCAAGCAAGTATGTATATCAATTATGAGCACAAGGGAATATATCATGCATATATAAGATGAACACAATAAATTGAATGCAAGATATAAAATAGAGACAAAAAGAGAAAGAGAGCAAGAGTGAGCAATCGCAAACACAAAGGGTTTGTTTCGAGGTTCGAGCACACTTGCTCTACATCCCCGCCTTCGACACACGAAGGATTTCCACTATGCACGATCCAACCGGATCTCTCCTTGGTGCCGCAACACCTACAAGCCCTCGGACTCTCAAAGTCCCTTACACACCACAAGCCCACCGGCTCGTCGAGGCCGCACCTCAAGCTACAAGTCCTCACTAGGACCCAACAACACCAAGTCCTCACTAGGACCCTCAATCAAACCGCGAACACAACCGTCCGCCTTCTCAAAGAACAAGAAATGATCTCTTGGTGATCTAAACACTTGATCACCAATTACAAACTCTCACTACAGCTCTCCTATAGGATAGATATGACAATGGATGCTCAAGTGTAGTGTGAGAAATCAAGGAAAGAACTTTTGATGAAAAACACAAGAAAATCTCTTTTACACTCTTTGATAAAACTCTCCTTTTAATTGGAAGTATTGACTCTAATTTTGTGGAGAAAAACCCTTCAGAAAGACTGGGAAAAACTAGCTCTAAGGTCTCCAAAAATCTTAGCTTAAAACAATGACAAAACCCCCTTTTATAGAGGCCAGAAAAATCTGACCGTTGGGCTCTGTCAGAGCTACCGGTCGACCGGTCCGGTCGACCGGCAACGGTCAAAAATCCGACCGTTGCAGCCTCCGGTCGACCGACCCGGTCGACCGCGCAACTGGAGAAGAGAGAAAACTCTCTGTCGGTCGACCGGCCCGGTCGACCGATAATTCCCGAGAGCAAAGCTCTCTTAAGCGGTCGACCGGTCCGGTCGACCGTCCTCCAGTGCACACAGGCGTGCACGCTGTGCACGTCCGGTCGACCGACCCGGTCGACCGGCCACTGTCAGTTCTGAAAAATCAAAACTGCAAGAACCTGAAAAATTGGGATTAAGGATAGGTCTTTTTGGCTTAATAAAAATCCCATAAATACTTAGAAATTCTACAAAAATAGTTTTATGATATAGAAACATGCTTGCACAAAATCAAGGCATGTTATTGAAGATTTGACTATTTTTGTAACTTGGAAATATTGGCTCATAATAAAAACTGTTTTTTTTTCTAAAACAACATGTTTTTCCAAATTTCCATCAAATACAAAAACAAGATACACTTTAAAGCATAGTGTGTATGGATATGATCCACTACACAATCAAGATGAAATATCTAGTTTTTGACATAAAGCACTAAACTTGGTTTTGAAATATCAACATGTTTTTCAAAACTTTCATCAAATACAAAAACAAGATATACTCTAAAAGCATAGTGTGTATGGATATAATCCACTACACAATCAAGATGAAATATCTAGTTTTTGACAATAGGCTCTAAGCATGGTTTTGGATATAAGATATGTAAACTATGAAATACCAAAAACCAAATTGTATTTTATCACAAATAAAAATCTTTTCTTAACTAGGAAAATCTTTTATGAAAATCATTCTATCAAGAGTTCTATCAAGAGTGTGTGTGTGATATAGACTTGAGCAATCCACCAACTATTCTATCCTTTACATTTTAACTAAAACAAAACAAAATCTTATACCTAGACACAAGTCTTCAACTTCTTGAAGTCTTCCCTTGAAGGCTTCTCATCTTCTTGACTTGGTCCACATGCAATCCACCGAGCTCATCTCTAGATGTGGTCTTGATGCATAGGCTCGTGAATCGACCGGTGCTAGCTTCCAACTTGACTTTTTATCCTTTGTTGAAGCTCCACACCTACTAAGATCTTGATAAGGAATCTGTCACTAATTAAACACAAGATCATTAGTAATCATAACTTCATGAGTTGATCATCATCAAAACTAGGGTGATAGGCCTTTGGGCCAACACGCTCCAGAGAGCTCTGCTCTCTGAAAAGTTCGGCCGACCGTACGGGTCGACCGACAGAGAGTTGGACTCTCAGCTCCAGTGGGTCGGTCGACCCAGGCGGTCGACCGTGGCTCCAACGGTCAGATTTCTGACCGTTGGCGGTCGACCGTACGGGTCGACCGGCAGCTCTGACAGACCCCAACGGCTATATTTTTCTGGCCTATAAATTTGAGGGTCTTGTCATTGTTTTGAGCTAAGATTTGAGGAGAGCTTTGAGCCAGTTTTTCCCACTCCATTAAAAGAGTTTCTCCACATATTTGAGAGCAAATTTTTCAATCAAAAGGAAAGTTTTATCAAGAGTGTAAAAGTGATTTCTTGAGTTTTTCACCATAGATTCAATCCTTGCTTTCTCACAATCACTTGAGCTATCCATTGCCTTATCTATCCATAGGATTGTGTTGTGAGAGTTTGTAATTGGTGATCAAAGTGTTTTAGATCACCAAGAGATTTCTTCTTTGTTCTTTGAGGAGGCGGACAAGTATGTTCGCGGTGGTTTAGAGTTCTTGTGTGAACTCGGTGGTTTGAGGTGCGGCCTCGGCGAGCTAGTGAGCTTGCGTGTGTATGGAACTAGGGAGTCCGAGGGCTTGTAGGTGTTGCGGCACCGAGGAGAGATCCATTGGGATCTTGCATGGTGGAAATCCTTCGTGTGTCGAAGGCGGGGATGTAGAGCAAGGGTGCTCGAACCTCGAAACAAACCCTTTGTGTTTGCGATTGCCATTTCTCTCTCTCTATCTCCTTGTTTATATCTTGCATTACTTATCTTGTCTTTACCTTTATATGCATGATATATACCTTGTGCTCATATTGATATACTTGCTTGGGATTGTTGCTAACACTTGTATTCAACCAAGAGAGCCAACGCGGCACCTCAACCCATTCAAGGGGAATCTAGAGGAGCTTGTCCAGAGCCCTTCACGGGAAATTCGGCAACACTCTTTGGTTATACGTGGTGTTTAGTGTAAAAGTTTTATTAGGTCATAATTAGTTTTAGCTTCCGCATTATTAGGCATTAAGTGACCATTAGATTAGCCATCACCTATTCACCCCCCCTCTAGGTGAACTTACAATTGGTATCAGAGCTTGGTACTCTAATTTGGGTCTAACAACCTAGAGTTAAAGATCCTCATTTTAGGCTAATCACAATATTTTTTACACACACCATGGACTTCATGTCACCACCCACCTTTGACATTCTTAACATCCAAATTTGGAAGGTTAAGATGTCTTTGTACCTCAAGGCCTTAGGCATTCATGTATATCTTGCTACTACTAATGATTCATATGTTAATAATAGCAAGTACTTTGAGGCTAATGCTAAATCCATTCATGCTTTGAAATGTACCCTAAATGATGATTATTTATTTAGGGTTTCTAATGTTGAATCGGCTTTTGTAGTTTGGAACATCATCACCTCCCTTGACGAAAAGGATCTATACTATGCGGGGAGCGATTCGGATGTTGGAAGCAACACCTCCAACATGTGCTACATGGTCCAAGGGGATAACCCCCTTGAGGTAACTACTGAATCCGAGGTAGAAGATGATAATATGTCATATGATGAGCTTAGCACTTTTTGTCAACTATTGCTTGAGAAATATGACATGATTAAAAAGAAAAATAAAAATTTGAAAAAGAACATTGCTTGCATGCATATAGAACAAGATTCATTTAAATCTAACATTGCATGTTTAGAAAAAGATAACAAAAATTTGAAAAAGAATTTTGATGCCATGCTTAATGAAAAAGATTCATTAGAAGATAAAATGGCATGCTTAGAAAAAGAAAATGAAGTTTTGAAAATTGAAAATGTTTCCCTCATGTCTAAATTAAATGATTTATGTGAAGGGAACACTATTTTGAAAGATAAAATCATTTTGGTGGAAAAACAAAAGGAAGTCGTTTTTCAAGAAAATAATTCTTAAAAAGAAATATTTGTGAAAAAGAAAAAGAATTTGTTTCGAAAAAGAAAAAGAAAAGTGATTCTTTATCTCATCATGCTTTTCATGCCACCACTAATGAGATTAAAGATTTGAAAAATAAAATGGATGGTTTGAGTTCCACTTTGAACTCTTGTGCTTTTAATCATTCTAAGTTGGAGTCAATGTTTTCAAAGAAACAAACTCCACACATTCATGCACACATCATAACCATGCATTTGCTTATGTTGCACAACATGATCACACTCCTACACATAAGCATACTAAGATGTACGTATGTACACATTGTGGCCGCAAAGGCCATTTAGCAAAATATTGTTATGATAGATTAGATCATTTTAATTTTGCTAAGAATAAAAATTTTTGAGTTCCTCAACATAAGACTAACCCCCGTGGACCCAAGAAAATATGGGTACCAAAACCCCCACCATTTGCTTTTGATATAGGTGAGGGCTCTCACAAGACGTGAGAGGATTGGTGCCTTGGTAGTGGATGCAATGGACTTGATGGACATACATTTGGATGCATCACTATCAAGGAGCTTTGGTGGGACAATCACCATGTTAGGAGCTTTGGAGTTGGTAACAATCTCTAAACTCTTATTTTTATGTACATGCTAGTTCATTTATCATATTCATAGCATGTTCATATTTTTGTGTGCTTCATGTGGTATTTACATGATTAGATGTAGAATGTGTCAAACTTGCATTTATACATATATGAATAGTGAACTACAATTGACTCATATATATTTGAACTTCATGCTCATTTGTATCCACTATATGCATATGTATAGACTAGTTTTGATGATTCTCTTTTATACATGTTTTTGCCTATATTTATATTTTACTTCATGTATATGCATTTTTATTCAAATCTAATAAATATACATGTATACCCGTGAGTCTCTTGCTTTCATGCAAATACATTTAATAGACTCTTTTATATTTGGGATATGTATGTGTATTGTTAGGATTGGATTAATCATACATATACCATGAAGATTAGTGTTTTGATGAAAAATGATTTTTCGTGTTTTTGTTAAAAATGTGACTTATGATCTTTTTGAGCTTCATTGACTATTTTCATAAAAATGCTATTTACATGATCATTTAACACTCACAATTTTGTTAAAAACATTTTGAGCCTTATTGACCATGAGTGCTTAAATTTTTGTGTATCTAATTATGTTTATGAAAAACAAAAGATTTGATATATTTGAAGGATCTTTAACTAGTTTCTCAAAAATAATTTATACTAGTTATTTGCTCTTCAAATAGTTTTGAGATTGACACATGATTCTATTTTTCTCAAAATTTGATGCTTCATGATTTGAATATTAGTTTATATGTTAGTTTTTGTCAACATTAGGATTTATACTTGTACATATCGTGGGCCACAAATAAATCTATTTATATTTGTGCTTGAACGCTTATTTGAACCCATGAAATGTGCTTGTATTGCTTAGTTTTGATGATACATACATGTTTTAAACTTGTATTCCTTTTTTGGATTTGTGTTATGATCATGTGTTTTCATTTCATGTATATGTGTATTTTGTCAAACTTTAAGATATACATGTATACCTCTTGAGTCATTTGCCTTTAATGCAAATCTATTTATATGGACTCAATTGTGTTTAAGAGATATGTATGTATACTTATTGTGTTGTCAAAACATACATATATCTTGAAATATAAATTTTGTTTTTAATAAAAATTTTGTGAAGATTTTAAAGGAATATTGAGATTAATTGACATTTTTTTGATTTATTCCTTGCTTGAAGGATTCCGTACTAGTTTTTAAAAAAAATTTCATATTAACTAGTGCAAATTCTTCATATGGTAGAGTATATGATAAGCTTACTCTTCAATTGGTATCATTGGATATTTTCAATTGGTATCAATATGATTTTTATATATACTCATATTTTGATTGTAGGTATGAATGCTTTCAAATTCAAATTATATCAATTTCTATTGGTATTCTCTTTTCATACATATATGTGTTATTTGTGCTTAGTTAAAATTGTCTTACATATTTAAAGCACAATGTATATGCTAAGCTTAATTCAACTTTCAATTGGTAATTCTTAAAGCTTATGCAATATGTTTTCAAAATGGATATCAAAATAAAAAAAATAATAATAATGTTGATTTGATATCTCAAAATGTGTTTCTTGAGAAAAGTTCAAAATTTTAAAGAAAAATTCAAAAATTTTTTTGTTTTGTATTTCCTATATGCAAGGAGAGCTTAACATCTCTCTTACATATGGATTCATGTTGAGTATATTATAAATTGAGGAGCTTGACAACTCTTCTTTATATGATATACGTGTGTAGGGGGAGCTTCACATCTCCTCTTATGCATTACATAATATGTGTTATGTGAGTTAGGGCTTGTCATCCCTTCTTCATGTAATGCATATGTGTAGGGAAGCTAACTTAGCGTCTTCCTCTTCATGAATATATATCGCATATAAATTTTTATTGATTGATTTGTACTACCCCTTCTTGATCTCTTTGCTTTTGACAAAAAGGGGGAGAAAAATTTGTTTGATTTAATTTTACTTTGACCCCTTTGTTGATGATTGACAAAAAGGGGGAGAAAGATTTTGAGTTTATATGCATGGTTGAATAAGATTTATGTTTATGCATATATATTTCTGTATTGCAAATAGGAGAAAAGATTTTGATTTATGCTTGTTGCATGTTTTATCTCCATACTTGCATACATATTTATGAGCTTCATTGTCATACATTATTATTTATGTCTATGCATGAGTTAAGGGGGAGCTTCTTTGAAGCTTTACTTTAATCCATGCATATATAACTTCATGAGTTTTGTCATCATCAAAAAGGGGGAGATTGTTGGCCCAAAGGTCTATCACCCTAGTTTTGATGATGATCAACTCATGAAGTTATGTTTACTAATGATCTTGTGTTTAATTAGTAACAGATTCTTAATCAAGATCTTAGTAGGTGCATAGCTCAACAAAGGATAAAATGTCAAGATTTGGAGCTAGCACGGTGTGATCCAAGGAGCTTTTGGATCAAGCTTGGACCAAGTCAAGAAGATGAGAAGCCTTCAAGTGAAGACTTCAAGAAGATGAAGACTTGTGTCTAGGTATAAGATTTTGTTTTTGTTTTTAGTTAAAAATGTAAAGGATAGAATAGTGGTGGATTGCTCAAGTACATATACACACGCACTCTTGATTAAATTGTCTTTTCATAAAAGAATTTTCAGATTTAGAAAAGACTTTCATTTTGGAAAAACATAGTTTTGGTTTTTGGTATTCATGTTTACATCTTTCAACCAAAACCAAGTTTATGCTTAATGTCAAAAACATAGATATTTCATCTTGATTGTGTAGTGGATCATATCCATACACACTATGCTTTAGAAGTATATCTTGTTTTTGTATTTGATGAAGATTTGGAAAAACATGTTTTGAAAAAATATTGTTTTGGAAAAACAGTTTTTATCATGAGCCAAATACTTTCAAGTTACAAAATAGTCCAATCTTTTATAACATGTCTTGATTTTGTGCAAGCATGTTTGTATATCAAAGTATATTGGTTAAACTATTTTTGTAGATTTTTAGTATTTTATGGGATTTTATTTTAGCCAAAAAGACTAACTTTTTAATCCCAGAAAACTGTTTCAGGCTTCAGATAAGTCGACTTGCTTCCTTTTATAGTCGACTAATCCTGAAGTCGGTCGACCGGCTGGGTCGACCGACGTGCACAGACGTACACGCCTTTGTGCACTGGAGGACGGCCGACCGTGCGGGTCGACCGCTCCAGAGAGCTCTGCTCTCTGGAAAGTTCGGCCGACCGTACGGGTCGACCGACAGAGAGTTGGACTCTCTGCTCCAGTGGGTCGGTCGACCGTGGCTCCAACGGTCAGATTTCTGACCGTTGGCGGTCGACCGTACGGGTCGACCATCAGCTCTGACAGACCCCAACGGCTATATTTTTTTGGCCTATAAATTTGAGGGTCTTGTCATTGTTTTGAGCTAAGATTTGAGGAGAGCTTTGAGCCAGTTTTTCCCACTCCATTAAAAGAGTTTCTCCACATATTTGAGAGCAAATATTTCCAATCAAAAGGAAAGTTTTATCAAGAGTGTAAAAGTTATTTCTTGAGTTTTTCACCATAGATTCAATCCTTGCTTTCTCACAATCACTTGAGCTATCCATTGCCTTATCTATCCATAGGATTGTGTTGTGAGAGTTTGTAATTGGTGATCAAAGTGTTTTAGATCACTAAGAGATTTCTTCTTTGTTCTTTGAGGAGGCGGACAAGTGTGTTCGCGGTGGTTTAGAGTTCTTGTGTGAACTCGGTGGTTTGAGGTGCGGCCTCGGCGAGCTAGTGAGCTTGCGTGTGTACGGGACTAGGGAGTCCGAGGGCTTGTAGGTGTTGCGACACCGAGGAGAGATCCATTGGGATCTTGCATAGTGGAAATCCTTCGTGTGTCGAAGGCGGGGATGTAGAGCAAGGGTGCTCGAACCTCGAAACAAACCCTTTGTGTTTGAGATTGCCATTTCTCTCTCTATCTCCTTGTTTATATCTTGCATTACTTATCTTGTCTTTACCTTTATATGCATGATATATACCTTGTGCTCATATTGATATACTTGCTTGGGATTGTTGCTAACACTTGTATTCAACCAAGAGAGCCAATGCGGCACCTCAACCCATTCAAGGAGAATCTAGAGGAGTTTGTCCAGAGCCTTCACGGGGAATTCGGCAACACTCTTTGGTTATACGTGGTGTTTAGTGTAAAAGTTTTATTAGGTCATAATTAGTTTTAGCTTCCGCATTATTAGGCATTAAGTGACCATTAGATTAGCCATCACCTATTTGAAATACACCTAGAGGGGGGTGAATAGGTGTAATTGCTAATCTAATGCTCTTTTAAAATTTTACTTAAGTGAGTGATGCAACGATCTCTCAAAACACGACTAAGAGCCGAATACCCCTTGCGAGGTTCTGAACTCCTTCCTCCCAATTCCCCTTAAATGGGTTAGAGGTGCGCAATGCAACCGTGTTGTATTGAGGTGTGATCGAACAATTCCAAGTATGAAATGCGATGATGAAATGCACACAAGTAATATAGCAAGAAAAGTAAACAAGTAAGGATTGCACAAATAAGATGTTAGTTCTCAAGCAATAAATTGAAAGCAAGTAAAGCAAGAAATTAAGCAAGAAGAACGCCAAGCCAATCGCAAACAAAGTGATTTGTTTCGAGGTTCGAGCCCGTAGCTCTAGTCCCCGCCTTCACCTCCGTGAAGGGTTTCCACTATCCCCTTAGGATCCCGTACAAGTTAGGCCTCCAAAGACCTCAAGCCCGTAGCTTCACCTTACAAAGAAATTCCCCTTAGGAACTTGTCTCCACAAGAACAAAGGATTACAAATTTGTGATCTCAACTAGACCACAACACTCTTTCTCTTCTACAAACACTCTCACACTTTTACAACTTCACCTATAGAAAGAATAAGCAATTTTTGGCTCTATGAAGTGTTTGTGAGAAAAGCTTCAGTTGTAGAGTGATATTAAGAATCAAACAACAACTGAAATCAAACTTAAAAGAATGGAAATGAAAGCTTTAAACTATTTTTCTCTTTCTCTTGAAAACAATGAAAACTTGTATTTTTCTTGGTAAATAACTAAGGCTATTTCCCACTATTTATAGGGAGAGAATAGGTTAAAAGCTCTGATTTTTCCAGCTAAAATCACCTGCAAAAGCACCCAACAACCCTCTAAAAAGTCTGTTAAAACAGAAAATAAAACAGTTTTTCAGAACAGCCCAAAGAGGAAAGAGCCGTTGGAGGTGTTGCAGGCCTACCGGTCGACTGCCGGTCGACCGGGACCCTGCTGGCAAAAGAGCCGTTATGGCTCCGGTCGACTGCCGGTCGACCGATCTCAAGAAAGGAAACACAGTTTCCTTCTACCGGTCGACCGACCCAGTCGACCGGAAAGATACAGAGAGCAAACGTCTGATTTCGGTCGATCGGTCTGTTGGTCCGGTCGACCGACAGACATGCACAACTTGTGCATGTCCGGACACAGCAGCCGGTCGACTGGGCCGGTCGACCGGTCTGCCTGGAAAACTGTTTTTCTGGGCAGATTTTAAGATAGAAAATTTTGTATAAAATCTTTAAAAATCTGAAGCTAAGTTTTATGCTGAAAATAGTTTATATACATGTATTTAAACAAGTTTTTGAAGATGTAAAGCTTTGGGTACATGTATGTATAAACTAAGGCATAAACCTAGAAATAAATATTTTGAAAACATAGAAACATACAAAACAAATGTGTGTGCAAATCCTAGAGCCAAATTTCACATATTCTATCTTTACAAAACTAAACTTACAAACTACAATGGTCTTCAAGACTTCAACTTGAGCTATCTTCTCTTGATCTTCAATATTGCACTTAGAGCCCAATTTGACTTGTCTTGAGTCCAAAAGCTTGTATATGAGTGAGAGTACTTCTAGTATGATAATAAACCTGAAACACACTTAAACAACAAATAATATTAGTACCAATAACTAATATGTTTTGTAATCATCAAAATACACTAAACATGGGTTGATTGTAACCTTGGGCCAACAATCTCCCCCTTTTTGATGATGACAAAACATATGAGTTATTAAACAAATAAAAAGAGGAAAGAGCTTGGAAAGCTCCCCCTTAAACAATGCTATGTATTTAACATGAATATGAACACTATGTAAATATACATAAAGCATTGAAAAATATCATCACCCATCACCAAAAAATAAACTATCATAAGGAATAACAAAATTTAAAACAAACCATATATTTAAAACAAACAACATATATTTTCTCCCAAAACTAATATATATTTATATTTCTCCCCCTTTTTGTCATACATCAAAAAGGGTTAAAAAAAAATTTTATGACAAAACAAAAACAAACATATTAGAAACCAAAACAAAACAAACTAAGATATTTTAAGTATCAATCTTACATACATTCAATTCACCACAAATAAATGAAAATCTTGCATAATCCAAAGGTTTTGTGAAAATATCTGCAAGTTGAAAATCTGTGGAAACAAAATCAATATCTATGTCACCTTTTTCAAAGTGATCTCTAAGAAAATGATATCTAATGTCTATATGTTTGTTTTACTATGTTGATTAGCATTTTTGGTCATGTGAATAGCACTAGTATTATCACAATAAATCTTAACATGATCAAAATGTAAATCAAAATCGAGAAGAGTATGTTTCATCCAAAGTACTTGTGCACAACAAGCTCCGGCTGCTACATACTCCGCCTCGGCGGTTGAAAGGGCTACACTATTTTGCTTTTTGGAAGACCAAGACACAAGACAATTGCCCAAGAATTGGCAAGTGCCACTTGTGCTCTTCCTATCTACCCTACAACCGGCATAGTCGGCATCCGAATAACTAGTCATGGTAAATTGGTTAGTTTTCGGATACCACAAACCTAAATCAATTGTGCCCTTAAGATACCTAATTATGCGTTTTACCGCTATTAAGTGTGATTCCTTAGGACATGATTGAAAACGTGCACATAAACATACGGAAAACATTATATCCGGCCTACTAGCCGTAAGATAGAGTAAACTACCAATCATGCTACGAAATAATTTGATGTCTACTTCCTTACCTTGTTCGTCCTTGTCAAGTTTCGTAGTGGTTGCCATGGGAGTCTTTGCTACTTTGGATCCTTCAAGCCCGAACCTCTTGATGAGTTCTTTGGTGTACTTGGCTTGGTTGATGAATGTCCCATCACTACGTTGCTTGATTTGAAGTCCAAGAAGAAGTTGAGCTCCCCCATCATAGACATCTCAAATTCCCTTTTCATGCATGATTCAAATTCTTGCAAAGTGAAACATTAGTAGATCCAAAAATAATGTCATCAACATAAATTTGAACTATGAGGATATCTTGATCTATATGTTTGGTAAATAATGTTTTATCAACTTTTTCTTTCTTAAAATCATTTGAAATCAAAAATGAAGACAATCTTTCATACCAAGCCCTAGGGGCTTGTTTTAAACCATATAGTGCTTTATCTAATTTATAAACATAATTAGGGTGTGTAGGATCAACAAACCCCGGGGGTTGTTCAACATACACCTCCTCATCAATATAATCATTAAGAAAAGCACTCTTTACATCCATTTGAAATAACTTAAAATCTTTAAATGAGGCATATGCTAAGGTCATCCGTATGGCTTCGAGCCGTGCTACGGGTGCAAAGGTTTCTTCAAAATCGATTCCTTCGATTTGAGTGTAACCTTGGGCAACTAACCTAGCCTTGTTTCTAACTACATTACCCGATTCATCCAACTTGTTCTTAAAGATCCATTTAGTGCCAATAGTTGGTCTATCTTGGGGCCTAGGAACAAGGTGCCAAACTTGATTGCGCTCAAATTGATTGAGCTCCTCTTGCATTGCAAGCAACCAATATGGATCGGCCTCGGCCTCGAGGACATTTTTAGGTTCTATGTGTGAAATAAAAGCAAAATTACCACAAAAATCTTGAGTCTTAGAGCGAGTGGTTACCCCTTTTGATACTTCACCTATGACGAGGTCCTTGGGATGATGAGGATTGAATCTCCAATCCTTTGGTAGTGGTTGAGAGGGCTCCTCTTCATTTGCTCGATGTTCATTTCCTTGAGCCTCTTCCACTTTGGCTTCACTTCCATCACCATCCTTTGGCTTGTCTCCCATGGTAGAAGCATCCTCCAAGGTCACTTTCTCCAAGCCTTCATCTAAAGCATCAATTTCTACACAATTCTTAACAAACTTGTTAGATTCCTCAAATTTAACATGAATAGATTCCTCAATAGTCAAAGTTGACCTATTGAAGACTCTATAAGCCTTACTAGTATTTGAGTAACCTACAAAAATAGCCTCATATGCTTTTGCATCAAATTTTCCCAAATTAATATTTGTATTTAAAACAAAACATTTGCAACCAAACACTTTGAAATAAGAAACATTAGGTTTTCTAGAAAAATACATCTCATAAGAAGTCTTAGTAGTATTTTTACATAGGAAAACACGATTTGCAATGTAACATGAAGTATGAACGGCCTCGGCCCACAAATAATGTGGTAGACCATATTCATTTAACATTGTCCTAGCCATCTCTTGTAAAGTACGATTTTTCCGCTCAACTACTCCATTTTGTTGTGGAGTTCTAGGACAAGAAAGTTCATGTTTTATTCCATGTTCCTCACAAAAAGTGGTAAAGGGAAGGTTAATGAACTCACCTCCTCTATCACTTCTTATTTTAATTATTGAGGAGCCATTTTCCTTTTCAACTCTTTTCTTAAAGGCTTGAAAATGTGAAAAGGTTTGACTTTTATGTTCAAGAAAATAAACCCAAGTAAAACGCGAAAAATCATCTACTAAAACATAAGCAAATCTACTCCCACTTAAACTTTTGGTTTGAGTTGGGCCAAATAAATCCATGTGGATTAGCTCTAATGGACGTGATGACATGATATCCTTAATTAATTTGAATGAGGACTTAGTTTGTTTCCCAAATTGACATGCGTCACAAACTCGGTCCTTTTCAAAGTTCAATGAAGGAATACCCTTCACCATTTCCTTAGAGTTAAGCCTAGAAATATGGTCAAATGAAACGTGGCCTAATCTCCTATGCCACAACCAAGAGTCGTCATCGAGGGCTTTTAGACATGTTATATTACAAGACATATTTAACATATCAATCATATAAACATTGCTTTCACGAAAACCGGAAAATACACAAACATTAGAAGTTCTATCAATCACTTTACAAGAAACATTATCAAAAACAACATCAAAACCTTTATCACAAAGTTGACTAACACTCAAGAGATTATGCTTGAGGCCATCAACTAAAACTACATTTTCAATTAAAGGAGAGGTGCCAAGTTTTACATTACCAATACCGATGATTTTACCCTTGGCGTCATCTCCGAAGGTGACGGTGCCACCTTCATGATATCTTGATAGGGTTGCAAAGTTGTTGATGTCCCAAGTCATGTGCCTTGAGCAACCGCTATCAAGATACCACAAACCTCTACGTCGTTGGGCTTTGGAAAGTACCTACATCATTTAAAATAATAGTTGATTTTGGTACCCAAACTTTCTTGGGTCCTTGAAAGTTAGTGTTACGAACCCAAACATTATGATGTGATGCACTTAGTCTATCATAACAAAAATTAGCTAAGTGTCCTTTCCGTCCACAATGTGAACATGTGTACACTTTTCTATATATGAATGCATGATGTGTAGTAGTGTGAGCATGCTTTTGGGTTTTGCCATGTTGTTTAGGTTGTGTAGCATGTACATGAGCATGAGCATGAGCATGATGAACATTTTTCTTAGGAGCTTGTTTCTTAGGAAACATATTCTCCATCTTCTTCTTATCAAACTCACTACACTTTTTCAAAACAACATCTAATGAGTCTAATCTTTCCTTAAGCATAGCAATCTCATTAGAATCTACAAATGGGGTCTTTCCTTTACAAGTAATCTTATATTTTTCAAATCATTTTTAGTGGAAACTAAAGAAGAATGTAAATCATTATTTTCTTTAGAAAGATTTATAATTTGAATATTAAGAGATTCATTATCCTTTTTCATTTTTAAATATTTCTTCTTTAAGAAATCATAATTACTAGAAAGTTCCATAAAAGCTTCTCCTAACTCATCCATGGATAAATCATCATCAAGAAGAGTTGAGGGGGTTACCTTGCTTGTGCTCTCATTTGCCATGAAGCACATATTGGCGGTGTCGATCTCCTCCTCGGATTCACTTTCGTCATCCCATGTTGCTTTCATAGCCTTCTTCTTGTATGGCTTCTTGGATGAAGATGGCTTCACTTGGTCCGGACACTCCGCTACAATGTGTCCCGGCTTTTGGCAATTAAAGCAAATGATCTTCCTTTCTTCCTTGCCTCCTTGCCATCTCCTCCGTCCTTGGAACTTTGCCTTGTTGTACATCCTCCGGACGTTTTTGACTAGAAGTGAGAGCTCCTCGTCATCTTCTTCTTCATCATCTTCGTCGGAGTAAGTAGCATGACTTTTGAAGGCAATGGTCTTCTTTTTGGTAGGTGCCATGTCCTCCCTTGCCTTTCTCTCCATCTCATGGGTCTTCAAGTTCCCAATGAGTCCAATGAGCTCAATCTCATCTTTATCATTGAGTTCCTTCAATGTAGTAGCTTTCACTTCCCATGATGGAGGAAGAGCCCGGATGATCTTTCTCACCCTTTGGTCATTGTTGATTTCTTCACCTAGAGAAGCAAGACCATTAGTAATCTTTGTAAACTTAGTAACCATATCATCTATGGTTTCATTCTCTTGCATGCAAAAATTTTCATATTGGGACCGAAGAAGGTCTATCTTGGCCCTCTTCACTTGTGATGTCCCCTCATGTGTTACTAGCAAATGGGTCCAAATCTCATAGGCGGATTTGCAATGGATGACTCTAGCTATGTCATCATCATTGAGGGCTTGTAGGAGTGCATAATGAGCCCTAGCATTGGCATCAAACTCCTTGGTCTCAATTTCGGACCAAGTAGATTCATCACCATCGGGGGCACTAAATTGTTTAGTCACGGCCTTTGCAACTCGGCTACCTAGAGATTGCAAGAAAACGGTCATCTTAACCTTCCATATGGGAAAGTTAAGTCCATCAAACTTAGGGGGGGTCTTAATTCCATCGGCCATGTTTACTATGTGGAAATGAATGAAGTGATTAGCAATATAAGGATCTCTCTAAGGTTGTTAAGCCAAATCCTAGAGTCCAAGCTCTGATACCAATTGAAATACACCTAGAGGGGGGGTGAATAGGTGTAATTGCTAATCTAATGCTCTTTTAAAATTTTACTTAAGTGAGTGATGCAACGATCTCTCAAAACACGACTAAGAGCCGAATACCCTTGCGAGGTTCTGAACTCCTTCCTCCCAATTCCCTTAAATGGGTTAGAGGTGCGCAATGCAACCGTGTTGTATTGAGGTGTGATCGAACAATTCCAAGTATGAAATGCGATGATGAAATGCACACAAGTAATATAGCAAGAAAAGTAAACAAGTAAGGATTGCACAAATAAGATGTTAGTTCTCAAGCAATAAATTGAAAGCAAGTAAAGTAAGAAATTAAGCAAGAAGAACGCCAAGCCAATCGCAAACAAAGTGATTTGTTTCGAGGTTCGAGCCCGTAGCTCTAGTCCCCGCCTTCACCTCCGTGAAGGGTTTCCACTATCCCCTTAGGATCCCGTACAAGTTAGGCCTCCAAAGACCTCAAGCCCGTAGCTTCACCTTACAAAGAAATTCCCCTTAGGAACTTGTCTCCACAAGAACAAAGGATTACAAATTTGTGATCTCAACTAGACCACAACACTCTTTCTCTTCTACAAACACTCTCACACTTTTACAACTTCACCTATAGAAAGAATAAGCAATTTTTGGCTCTATGAAGTGTTTGTGAGAAAAGCTTCAGTTGTAGAGTGATATTAAGAATCAAACAACAACTGAAAATCAAACTTAAAAGAATGGAAATGAAAGCTTTAAACTATTTTTCTCTTTCTCTTGAAAACAATGAAAACTTGTATTTTTCTTGTAAATAACTAAGGCCTATTTCCCACTATTTATAGGGAGAGAATAGGTTAAAAGCTCTGATTTTTCCAGCTAAAATCACCTGCAAAAGCACCCCAACAACCCTCTAAAAAGTCTGTTAAAACAGAAAATAAAACAGTTTTTCAGAACAGCCCAAAGAGGAAAGAGCCGTTGGAGGTGTTGCAGGCCTACCGGTCGACTGCCGGTCGACCGGGACCCTGCTGGCAAAAGAGCCGTTATGGCTCCGGTCGACTGCCGGTCGACCGATCTCAAGAAAGGAAACACAGTTTCCTTCTACCGGTCGACCGACCCAGTCGACCGGAAAGATACAGAGAGCAAACGTCTGATTTCGGTCGACCGGTCTGTTGGTCCGGTCGACCGACAGACATGCACAACTTGTGCATGTCCGGACACAGCAGCCGGTCGACTGGGCCGGTCGACCGGTCTGCCTGGAAAACTGTTTTTTCTGGGCAGATTTTAAGATAGAAAATTTTGTATAAAATCTTTAAAATCTGAAGCTAAGTTTTATGCTGAAAATAGTTTATATACATGTATTTAAACAAGTTTTTGAAGATGTAAAGCTTTGGGTACATGTATGTATAAACTAAGGCATAAACCTAGAAATAAATATTTTGAAAACATAGAAACATACAAAACAAATGTGTGTGCAAATCCTAGAGCCAAATTTCACATATTCTATCTTTACAAAACTAAACTTACAAACTACAATGGTCTTCAAGACTTCAACTTGAGCTATCTTCTCTTGATCTTCAATATTGCACTTAGAGCCCAATTTGACTTGTCTTGAGTCCAAAAGCTTGTATATGAGTGAGAGTACTTCTAGTATGATAATAAACCTGAAACACACTTAAACAACAAATAATATTAGTACCAATAACTAATATGTTTTGTAATCATCAAAATACACTAAACATGGGTTGATTGTAACCTTGGGCCAACACTATTCACCCCCCCTAGGTGAACTTACACCTATCAATATGGTTAGGAAAATCGAGAATGGTCAAAGATTGGGTGGGGAGAGTTTCCTTTTTCTTATCATTGTGTTGACCAAACGACTTACTTGTGGTTCTAACATATTGATGGACTGGTTCAAAGAATTTTGGGTTTGAATCAAGTATTCTATACTCTTTTCTAAGTCACTAAGTTCTTGTTATGGTGGGACTTGAAAAATGGAGTAAGAATCTTGGATTTGGAAACTTTGTGGGAAACTTGAGTTTGTTGAGATTTGGAATTATCGCGTGGACTCAAAAAAGGCTTCGTAACTCTTTTCTAAAGAAGATTTTTCTTCTACAGTTTGATCTTAATAAGGATTATATGAAGCTGAATGTTAGTCAGGTTGTTGATAGTATGACTCAGCGGAGTTGTATCCTCACAGAGTTCGTTAATAGTGGTGATGATCATTCCAATATTATTCATAATACTGGGGTTGGGGTATATATTGATTCGGATAAGACCAATCTGGCACATTTGGTTAGTTAACGTTATGAAATACTGGGTTGGTAATATCCAAATCAAAAGAGGTCGGTGTGAGGTATGGATCACTATATGATTGGTATAATTGTAATTGTAACCCATATCACAAAAATGTCAAAAAAAACAAACAAATAAACAAATAAAAAGAAAGAAAAATCTAGCCTAAGTTAGGGTAGACCTTAGACCTAGACGACTCCTAACTGGTTAGACTGTCCACGGAAGGTATATTGCAGAATTTAACCACAAATTAATCAGCCAGGTAGGGATAAGACTAGTGGGAGGTATTTGTGCCTAAGCAATAGGCCTAATTATGTCAAACCACTATTTTTTTTGAGGTTTCACCTCTTAATCCCAATCTTGACACCGATTTGGCAAGAGATAAATTCTAATCAACATCCCGCTTAGGTCAGTCTCCTATTGAGTCCAAGATGTCCCTAGGGCCAACGTCTATTCAACTTTAAGTTAGACTGGGTTAGTGAGTGAGGAGATGGGTTTTGGGCTAAGTAAGGGTAATGACTTTCCCACCTTATCTTGTTTATAGGACAAGCCTTTAATTCGTTTTAGTGCGCATGTGCATGTATATAACTAAATAACACTCAAGCAATAAATAATACAAGTGTGTTTCCTAAGCTACATGCAATGCAAACGTACCTTACTCCAGCACTATTCAAACAGTAATAAAAAAATGTATCGAAATAGAAAAATGCTCTAGAATGGAATGGCTAAATGTTTTTTAAGCATTTACAAACAATGAAGTTATTGTTAAGGTTAGAACAGTATGTAAATCAAGTTAAATAGGAATAATAAACACTGCAGAAGACTAAGAATTGTAATTCAACCAACCTGCATTAAAACAGATTAGTAGTTCTTCCTACTATGCCGCGCAAACGCGGCTTTGGCCACGTTTCCGTGGCAATAGTGTGGACACCTGAGCTCTGCTTTCTAGAGCAGAGACTCAAGTAAGTTATATGTACACTACAACTATTTCATTCCAGAAATTAGTACTTGCACACCAAAATAGGAAGAATATAGTTAATTTTTAAGAAACCAAAATAGAAAACTTACCGGCCCTCCCCGGCAACAGTGTCAAAATTTAATCGAGCTCACTGGTGCACAGAAAGATACAGAATTTAGTAACAGCGCTAGGTCCTCAATGCTACCATGTAGCCTAGGGTCAATGGGTCGTGATCCATAAAGAGAGACTGTGATAGAAGTATTTGTGTAAGTTTCGTCTTTTAATTTATAAAAACAAGTTAATCTTTCTTTTCTCAGCTTTGAAAGTAAATAAAAATAGTTAAAGCTAAATTAAGTTAAAGGGAAATCTAATGGAAAAAAGAAGATGGTTTTTTTGATAGAAAAAAGAGAAGACGAAGTTAACGAAAAGAAATGAAAAGATGAAAAGAATTAAAGAAAGAGTATTTACCTTCGTGTAAATTAACATACCTTGAATCTGTGTAAAGTTTACCTTGAAATATAGCGAAACAGTAGTAAAAAAGAACATGAAAGTATTGCTTGGATAGATTGAACACAATGAAGAAAAGCCTGAAGTCGTCACTTCAACACAACTCTCTCTTGAAGAAAGATTACATCCAGTGTCACTCTACATATAACTTTTACTCTCATTTTCTCATGTAACTCTCTCTAACCTAAGCTGTCAATTAACTGAAAATTACATTATAAAAAGAAAAAAAACTAAACTAAATTAAAGAAGAAACTAGCCTAGAATCTCTCTTCACAGAGTGGTGCCTTTTTGCCTTCAGAAATTGCAGTATTTATAGGATAAAAGGAGTGCCAAAGGGTAGTGAAGAGATGAGCTCAAATCATTGGCCCAACAACTAATATTCTTATCCATGTTTTCCCTTTGTATACTGATAAATTCATCTCTGGACTTGTAGATTTGGAATTATCTTTGTTGATTTCTCAAGTAAGGATAATAAATCCAAATAAATCTAAATAAATCCGATTTAGTTGGAATAGATTTGAGAATATTCTCTCTCTGTTATCCCATTTTTGCTGCTAGAATTTGCCTCTGGATTTGGTTATCCCCTTTTATCTTCAAGAAGTCAAATAGATCCATATAAATCTGATTTAACTGATCTTTATTTGGTATTATCTTCAGTTAACTAAATAGATCCAATTAAATCAGAATTTAACTGAATTTTATTTGGTGTTATCTTTTCTCACTTCATTAAGACAATTTGCAAAATAAGACATTAAGACAAGAAATTAGCAGGATTTATTACAGGATAGATGTAAGAATATAATAATCGATATGCAATAAACGTGTACAATCTAGCTTCACTTGAATGCTCTTTCATGTTTATTTAAAATAACTCTATGAGTTTTGACATCATCAAAAGGGGGAGATTGTTGGCCTAAAGGCCATTCATCCTATTTTTAATAATGATAATATCATGAAGTTATTTATTCTAATAAATTTTTGTTTATATACGTTTCAGGTTTTTAAAGAGTATTTCAATCATATGTTTAGCTTCTTTAAAAGACTCACATGTTTTGAAGCTAACTATAAAGTGATTTAAGAGCTCAAGCATTAAGATAAATCATAGCACTCAAAATTTGGAGTCAAGCTCAAGAGATCATGAACGTTGCAAGATTGAAGCAATCAAGAAGATTTATTTCTCTTTATTTATCTGTGTAAGATTTAGATTTATTAAACCCAAGTTTAAAGCTTTGATAGCTCAAGAGATTCACACACACACACAAAATGTTTATTGTGTTTTCATTTCTAAATTCTTGAAAAGAATTTCAACAAGTTTAGATCATTTTTGTCAAGCCCTGCAAATCAAAATACACATAATAGGATACGCGACGAGAGTTAGTATTGTATTTTCAAAATAAATAAGTTAAGCCACAGTATATTAAATCAAATAATAAGATCCATAATTATTCCAGCTTTCAAGATCAAGTACGATAATATCACCAAAAATTTCACTTATCCTCAGTCACGATCGGCCTGAGAAGAGAGGAGAAAAAAGATGGGAAAGTTTTAGGACTAGGGTTAAATGAAGGGGGGGAAAGAAAAAAATTAGAGGATTGAGCTTGGGCTTGGGCTATATGGGCTAGGGAAAAATTAAAAAGAAGTAATAAGAGTACGGATAATAACCATAATAACCATAATAACTAAAATAATAATAACAACAATAATAATAAATAAGAATTGCATATTAATAACACTTTAAAATAATTAATAATGATAACAATACTAGTAATTAATAACAATTAAAATTAACAAAATTCAAGCCAAAAATAATTTACCTCTTAATATAAATCATATACGCATATCAAGATACTAAAATATGTACTAAATCATGTATTAGAAAATATGGGTATTACATTTTACCCATCTTCGCTTCTCATTGCATTAAGGGCCAACCACGCTTCCGCTGCGCCACTCTAATTTCTTCTATTGGCTTTGAAATTGAGTGGTCAGTCTCAAGAATGAAATTGAAAAATGAAATCAAGATGAAATATTAGATTCAAGAAGAAAATCAGATCACCCTGGAAGGAGGGTTGGAATCAAGAACATCAAAATCAAGAGATAGATTTTCAATGGAAGAACGGTTGATTCCCAAGTAGACTTAATAACATTGTGAAAATAGTATATATATATTGCAGTATAAATATAATTTGTCTCAAGTCACCAGTATGAACTAGGTCCTCTTTGTGTCGAAAATCAAAAATCACAAGTCGAAAACTGGCTCTGATACAAGAAAATCCTGTCACGCCCCGCAAATAAAAATACATATAATAGGATACGTGATGAGAGTCGGTGACATAATATTAAAATAAATATGTTAAGCCTCATACATTAAATCAAATAATAAGATCCACAATTATTCCAGCTTTCAAGATCAAGTACAATAATGTCACCAAAAATTTCACTTGTCTTCAATCACAATTGGCTTGAGAAGAGAGGAGAAAGGAGGCAGGAAAGTTTAGGGACTAGGGTTTAAATGAAGGGAGAAAAAAGAAGAAATATAGGATTGGACTTTAGGCTATGGGCTGAGGAAAAATTAAAGAGAAGTAATAAGAATAAGGATAATAACCATAATAATAATATTAACAACAATAATAAATAACAACTGCATATTAATAACACTTTACATAATTAATAATGATAACAATACTAGTAATAATAAGAACTAAAAATAACAAAATTCGAGCGAAAAAATAATTTACCTTTTAATATAAATCATATATGCATACAAGATACTAATATATGTACTAAATCATGTATTAGAAAATATAGGTATTACAGTTTTTCAAAACTGTTTTGAAAAACATATTAATCAAAAGGAATTTCTTTCTTTACAAAAACAAAATCTATTCTTTACCTTTTGTGTTGATCTAAGATCACACATATTTGAGCATCAAAATATATCCATGAACTTTATTCTATAAAGAGATATCAAAATGTTATGATGAAAAATCTAGTGTATTTCAAAACATTCCCTTTATTTCATCTTTGGGCTTTGTCCGGTCGACCGTCTGGTCGATCGACTTGCAGAGTTATTTGCTCTGTCGGTCGACCGAGTGGTCGACAGGTTTTGCATGATAAGCACAAGTAAAGATTTGTGCACGTCGGTCGACCGAGCGGTCGACCACGCTTATCATCATCGGCCGATCAAGCAGTCGACGACTGAGACTCACAAAACTCTTTGTTGGATTCAGTCGACTGCCGGTCGATTGCGATCCCCAATGATCAGAAATTTGACTGTTGGCAGTCGACCGGCCGGCTGTTAGTTGCCTTATTAAGCTCAAACAGTTATTTTCTTATTCTGTCTTTTCTGCTTTAATTCTCAACGGCTATTAAGCTTGAAAATACTATTTTGACCCTATATAAATAGGAGAACTGTAGAAAAATACTAAGAACCTTTGCTAAATTATTCTGTAAGATTTTCAATTATTTTAGTGAGAATTTTCAAAAGAATTTCAATTTGAGCACAAATTTCACATCCAAGCAGTTTCAAGCTTTGTTTCTTCACTCACATTCAATCTCTAAGCTTCAACTTCTTATCTTAGTTATAGGATTGTCTTGTGAGCTATTTGGTGATCTAGGAGAGATCACTTCATTTCTTATATTCAAGTGTTGTAGTGGTTGCGGCCTAAGACGAGCTTACGAGTTCGTGATTGTAGGTGTTGCGTTACCGTGTGAGAGGACTTGCTGGTCCGGTCGTTCTTATGGGAACGTGCACCGTTGGTGATCTCGCGGAATCAAATCATAGTGGAAATCCTTCATTGCGGTGAAGGTAGAGACGTTGAGCAGTGGCTTGAACCTCGAAACATATACCTGCGTTTGCGATTGATTTCTCTCTACTCTACTCACTCATTTTATATTTTTATAGCTGCATCTTGTGTTTATTATTGTGTGAACCGTTTCTTGCTCTTTGTTTTGCTTGCTTGTTTCTGTTGTTTTAATTTCACATTATTTGGCATAGATTTTTAGCCATCACCTATTCACTCATCTCTAGGTAATTTCACCAGTAAAGGCGGGAACCTCATAGAAGACCCGTGTTGTGATGATCGGGGAGAGGCTTGGTCCTGAAGCTTCTCCCCCAGTGTTGGATGCGCTCCCAGGACGAGACTCTGGGTCCTCTCCTCAGGGTTAGATACGAATTCGAGGCGAGGCCCGAGATCTCTCTCCTCAGGCTGAGTGTGATGTCAGGGTAAGGCCCGAGGTCTTTCTCCTCGGGGTTGAATATGATACTTGATGTGGGGAGCTTGGTCTCGATTTGTGATACTCTTGGTGCGGCGAGACACATGGCTCGATCCTGAGGACTTCCCAGAATTGACCACTACAACGAGTATTCGGGTCTGGGTTTAGAACTGTGATTCCCATACCCATATTATCGAGCCGAGTCCAGGTCGGATCCGGGTCCAGACCCCGACCCGTTGACATGCCTATGGAGCTCCGGGATGGCCGAATGTGGCGGAGCTTTTGGAATGAACCCCGAGATTTGTGGATGTCTCGGGGGAATCCCTCAGTAGTTTTGATACGTGTCATCATCCCAATGCGGGCGGGTCAAATTTTGATCATTACAGTTATCATCGCCAGGTCGAGGTCGACAGGGATGGATGCCGCTATGCGTCGCTCAACAAGGGTGTTGAAGAGATTGACTAATTAGTCATCTACATTCATGCCTAACAACTATCTTTGGTGACAAATCGGGGTCTGTTTTTGCCCAGGAAGTGGTTAACTTTTGTCCTTGTCCGGGGCCAGACCATCTGGCATGGAGTCTCGAGGAACAACATGGGAATTGGCATGCTCTTGACTCCTAGGGTTGCCAATTGTCCCATGGCTCCGTTGGAGGTATGGACTACATGGTCCCTTCCACAAACGACACCAATGTTTCTGCAAAGAGGAAGCTATTTTAGCGGATAAGGTTAACAACAATTGACTGCTGAACTTGTCTAGAAAGATCTGCATGCATGCGAGAATACTTCATTATGAAGGTAGGCTCGTGGGCTGGACCAAAATCCCTCCAGTGCCCAAGTTAGACCTGCAGTTGACAACAATAATTATCATCAAAGTAAGATTTGCAGAACATACCTTTTGAAGAGAGTCTCCAAGCTATTTATGTAGGAGATTATGACTCTAAGGGGTAATTATTTTACTCCTCAATTAGGATTAATCCAGCATGAGTTTCCTAATTTGAATAGAAGATTACGCTTTTAATTTTTTTAAAATTTTTCTTAGATAATTAGACATGCTACATCACACATCCCGTCGAGCTAAATTACGTAATTCCTGAGGAATAGGCTTGTTAATCTCCCTTGATTTATTTCTCGTTTTTTGGGGATAATTGGGCCTGTACTGCGGCCCATAGGCCGATTGTTTGGCAAAAAGCCTAATAATTATAATAAAATTTCCTTGAGTCTTTTTGGGGCCTGTGGCTGTAGTTCAGCCCACAGGCAAGTTATTGGGCTAAAAGCCTAACAATCATAATAAAGTAATAAAAGGGAGTATCAAATGGGCCCGCCAATCACACCCCTCACCCCCCCAAATAAACAAATCCTCTCTGCACCTATTTTTGATTTTTTTTTTTTTTAACCATCTGTCTATGCACACAAGTTTTACTATGGGCGTGTTGGTTTTTCATAAGTCACCCGTAAGTGATAAAATATAATTATAGTAAAATTATTTATGGGTTTGTTTATGGCTGTAAGCCGTAAAATGCACTTGTAATTCACTTGCAGTCTAAATAGTTAATTTTTGAGTGATGAAATCCCACTTACAGCTCAAATAATTAATTTATGGTCATATAAATTTGTATTACAGATAATTAATTGTAATTAGATTAACTTTTTTGTTATTAGATTAATTTTTTTAAATTATGAGAATTTTTTAATTATTGATTAAATTAATTATTAGATTAGAGTTTTTTATTAATTATTCTAATAATTTTTATTATTATAATCTATAATATTTAATAAAAAATAAAAAAATATTATTAAATTATATTTTAAATTTTAGAATCTAATTTTTTATTTATTGAATTTAATAATATTTAATATTAGATTTCAATATTAAATATTTTTAATAATTAATATTTTAGTATTTTTAATATTTTAGCTTTGTGGTCAATTTTTTCACTTACGATTTACGATTTACGCATTACCATCAAATACCGTAAAAAATAAGATACTTTCTCACTTATAATTTCACATTATCAATCAAACACGGTAAAACTTACTTGCATGAAACTCACGTACACTGGTAAAATAATTTATCACTTACGATTTACGACCACTTACATCAGCTAACATGTCTTATGTTAAACTGTGCATAGTTTTACTAATAAAAAAAACAATTAGTTATATGTTTATCAAAAATGGTTGGAAAAGAGATTTTTTTCTCGTGACTCATATAGAAACTTTATCTCTCCGTCCACCCTCATTCGCGCGAGAGAGAACCCCTTCTTTCTTCTTTCTGTTACAACTCTCTCTCTTCTTTCATCTTTCCTCTTCTTCTTCTTTGTCTTCCTCTTTCTTTCTGACCAATGAGACAATTTCCCACTAACACCAAAGGCGAGTAATAAATGATTATACTAATGCCACAGCGTAATGTAGGGGTGGCAGACGGGTCGCAACCTGCCAGACCCGACTCGACCCGAAGTTAGCGGGTCTGGGTTTGGGCTAATCGGGTTTGGGTCGTAATCGGGTCGACCTGTCTGACCTGATTATTAAATGGGTCGGGTCGACCCGAACCCGCTAGACCCGCTAGACCCGCTAGACCCGATCTCTTCTTTCATCTTTCCTCTTCTTCTTTTGTCTTCCTCTTTCTTTCTGACCGATGGGACAATTTCCCACTGACACCAAAGGCGAGTAATAAATGACTATACCAATGCCACAGCGTAATGTAGGGTGGCAGACGGGTCGCGACCCGACCCGACCCGACCCGAAGTTAGCGGGTCTGGGTTTGGGCTAATCGGGTTTGGGTCATAATCGGGTCAACCCGTCTGACCCGATTATTAAATGGGTCGGGTCGACCCGAACCCGCTAGACCCGATTATTCTCTGTCTTCCTCGACGGCCTCCTCCCCTTAATCTCCCCTTCTGCTGCCCCCGCCTCCTCCCCTTCGCCTAAATCAAATTGTTAAAAAATATGCATAAGACCAGTTTTGAACCCGTGACCTCTAGTGTGTGGAGTTTAGTGTGATGACTAACTATACCACCCAACAATTTGGTAATAAAGTGTAAAGAAATTGTATTTAAAATTTAATAATCGGGTCAAATGGGTCGGGTCGACCCGACTAAGAATGGGTCGGGGTTGGGTCTGAATTTTTGACCCGTATAATATTCGGGTCGGGTCAACCCGACCCGATTGTTATATGGGTCGAGCAGTAATCGGGTGGGGTCGATCCGACCCGACCCAATTGCCACCCCTAGCGTAATGCACACGCGAGTACAAAAATTATATTTGAAACAAAAGTCAAGAGGTTTTATGTTCAAATCTGTATTAGAGAGGGTGCTATCTGCAAAAATAAAAAAGAAAACATGGTTAAAAAAATAAACAAATTCTAAACCAACCGATCCACCAACCGAGGGATCTGTAACCCTCAAGCAAACCCCCCCGAAAGCGAAGCTTAAACTGCAAGGCGGAGAAACAAGAGCTCTGTCGGCACTACCAAACCCACTCTCAAATTCCCAATTTCAATTCAATCCAATCAATTCCCCAATCTGCTTGCTGTTCTGAGGGGGAGAGAGATCTAAGAAGTCAAGATGCTGGTCCAAGATCGCCCCGCCCCTAAACCTTCTTCAAACCACCACCGCCACCACCACCGCCACCACCGTGGCAGCAGCAATGGCGACGACGTTGAGAGCCCAACCACCAACAAGAAGAGCAGCGGCAGCAAGATCCTGGATCTCTCCTCCTGGACATCCGAGAACTCGTACAAAATCGTCATCATCTCACTCCTCCTCCTCACCACCATCGCCGCCCTCTTCTTCCTCCCCGGCATCGGCGACACCGCCGCCCTCCTCTGCTTTGAGCGCTCCCACTCCACCTCTTCCCCCTCCAACCTCTTCCCGTACCCCCACATCAACTGGAACTCCGTCCCCTTCTCCCTCCCCCCTCCGCCTCCTCCCCTTTCTCCTCCTTCCGCTCCGACCGCTGGATCGTCGTCTCCGTCTCACACTACCCCACTCCCCCGCTCCGCCGCCTCGCCCGCGTCAAAGGCTGGCAGCTCCTCGCCGTCGGCAACTCCCACACCCCACTCGACTGGTCTCTAAAAGGTGCCGTTTTTCTCTCCCTCGACCTCCAGGCCCAGCTCGGCTTCCGAGTCACCGGCCACCTGCCATACAACTCCTATGTCCGCAAGTCGGTCGGTTACTTGTTCGCAATTCAGCACGGTGCCCGCAAGATCTTTGATGCCGATGACCGTGCTGATGTGCTCGGCGATGGCGATCTCGGCCGGCATTTCGATCTTGAGCTTATAGGGGAGGTGACCAACCATCCTGTTCTGCTGCAGTACAGCCACCATGACCCGAACAGGACAGTGGTCAATCCTTATGTGCACTTCGGGCAGCGGTCGGTCTGGCCGAGGGGGCTCCCTCTTGAGAATGTGGGCGAGGTTGGGCACGAGGAGTTCTACACAGAGGTGTTCAGTGGCAGGCAGTTCATTCAGCAGGGCCTGTCCAATGGCCTCCCCGATGTCGATTCGGTCTTCTACTTTACCAGAAAGTCGTCGGGCTTGAGACTTTTGATATCAGGTTTGACGATGATGCTCCCAAGTGGCGCTGCCTCAGGGGACCATGGTTCCTGTGAATTCTTTTAACACTTTGTTCCACTCGCAGGCATTTTGGGGGCTGATGCTGCCGGTTTCTGTGAGCTCCATGGCCTCGGATGTGTTGAGAGGGTACTGGGCACAGAGGATCTTGTGGGAGATTGGTGGGTTTGTGGCTGTTTACCCCCCGACGATTCACCGTGTGGATAATGCGCAGTTGTACCCTTTTGTGGAGGAGAAGGATCTCCATGTCAATGTAGGCAGGCTGATTAAATTCTTGGTGTCGTGGAGGTCGAATAAGCCAACACTGTTTGAGAGAATCTTGCATCTTAGCTATGCGATGGCTGAGGAGGGGTTTTGGACAGAATTGGATGTGAAGTTCACGGCTGCTTGGTTGCAGGATTTGCTGTCAGTTGGGTATCAGCAGCCGAGGCTGATGTCATTGGAGCTGGACCGGCCAAGGGCAACCATTGGGCATGGCGATAGGAGGGAGTTTGTGCCAAAAAAGTTGCCGTCAGTGCATCTTGGGGTGGAGGAGGTTGGAACAGTGAACTACGAGATTGGGAACCTCATAAGATGGAGGAAGAACTTTGGAATGTGGTGCTTGTGATGTACTGCACTGGACCTGTGGAGCGTACGGCTCTTGAATGGAGGTTGCTCTATGGAAGGATATTCAAGACTGTCATAATCCTTTCAGAGCAGAAGAATTCAGATCTGGTTGTGGAGTATGGTCAGTTGACGCATGCATACAAGTAAGTGGATCTTAAATCTGATTTCTTTTATCGAGTAATTTTCATTTTGTTAGTTTTTTTTTTCAATTTTGGCAAGTTTTATATTGGTCTGCGTAGATAACTTTTCACTCTTAGTTCGGAGTCTTTTCAGCACATGGGTATATAATTCTTGTTCTCATTCAGTGACATCTTCTTTTCATCGGCTTCAGCTAATGATTCAGAAATGCGTCTTTGGAGGCATTTCACCACTATGACTTCAAGAAAGCTTGGCATGTTAATGTGTTAGACGATTATGGGAACTGGAATTAGATAGCATTGATTGAGATATACATAGTTGATGACGAACTTCACAAGATGACTTAACCCATGTTGGAATATGGTTGATCTATAGGCTTTACTCACACAGTAAACTACTACTAGTTACTATTGAGCACCCCTTTTTGGGTCTGATGTACACTAGGCCTTTCAGCTTCGCCAACATTTTTCTCTCATGCGGCTGCCATAACTGTTGATATGGGTTCCTCATCATGGAGGAAAAGAATGTTTAATAAACAATAGGTGCCATCTATACATGATCTTAGAGGTAAAACTAATATATGTATTTTTGCGAAAGAGTCATTTAATGCAGATGCTTGCTGCTTGTAGTTTCATGTCTTATTCTGGTTAATCAGAAAAGCCATAAAAGTGAAGTCTTCTGACATATGTACTTTATTGAAAATATGTCATCACTCGTAGAAACAAAAGAAAAAAAAGGGCGAAAGGGAGCTGGATGTGGTCAGTGCTTTAAAACAACAGGACTATAAGAATGTTGGTTCAGGTACTGTGCTTAGTGTTAGTGTTTGGTGTGATAGGTAATATGGCTTCACGCTGGGAAAAAATGATGCTTGAGAAGCTAATCAGGGATACAGATAGGATTTATTTTGTACTTGCTGAAATTCCAGTCAGAGAGGACTGATGGAGATGCAGGTTTGGCGTTCATACATTGTGCAGTTTGAAATATATTACTAAAAACTAGGGCATGTTCCATAGTAGCATATAGTCATTTGTACTAAGTAAACTGTTGCCAGAGGTGTGTTGGAAAGTAACAGATAGAGATGACAGATACAAACCTGTGTTGTCTTTTACCCTGATCGCACATGCTAACAAATGGTTCTGCATACCTTTTGGAAACTTTTTCCTGCATAATAATTTATCCTTCAAAGATATGGTAGGCTTTCTATAAACTTTTTCCGTTTTTTCCTTTAGTTTCTTATAATGATAAGAATTTTGACAACTTCAAATAGAAAGTTAATTCATGGAGAGAAATCTCAATTCCTTGCATTGACAGCGTTCACCCCTCCAACAACATGATCCCATTTTGTCGATCAGGTTTATGGATAAATTGTCTCGGTAGTTTTGCCTGGTTCAGCTGTAACAGGGGTGTGTCTTTTTTTTTTTTTTTTTTGTGGGGGGGGGGGGGGGGGGTTGCTAGGTGCTCAAGACTGCGGCCTTTGTTCGAAAAGGAAAAAAAGGTGTTTTTATGTAGAGGTTACCCATATATGTTCTTTGTGCAACTATCTTAGCATCAGCCAAAGTGAAAAGATTTGTTCAATGCTAATTTGGAATTATGGAAGTTCTGGGAGATAACTGCAGTACACAAAATGGAATTTGAGTGGCAATATAAGTGATTTCCATGATGTACTATAGAACAGTATTCAATTCATGCAGCTTGTTATATAGCATTGGGAGACGGATTTAGATGTATTTGAGTCATTTGTCAAGATTTCAATTCAAGCGGGTGGACTTCTGTTTCTAGAGTTGTTCCTGATCTATACATCTTGGTGAACCTTAAAAAACTGTTAGCCGGTAAAGATGTGGCTTGCAAGGTTTCATGAGTTGCATTGCTATACTTCAAAGAGGGTCTAGAAATATGTATTCATGAATGTCTGGAGTCATTCAGTTAGCAATGTGGTATGGGACGGAGGGGATTTGTGGTGGGATTTTAGTGGAATTGAGGAAGAAAAGTGGAATTAGGGATTGGATATGATCACGGATCGCAAACTGAATCTTGGCTTCATCGCCTGGTTCGATTAATCCATGAGATTAAATAAACAACACAAGTTTCCACATTGAAACCACATTTTAATTCAAATCATCATCATTATTTAGAAATCTAATACATGGCTATATAAAGCCTACATTACGTGCACTATACGTGCAATTATTGATAAACTCAAATCTACCCGTATCAAATTTAAATAACTCCTAAATCTCCTATCCAAATTTAATTAAAATATAATCTTAAATCTACTAAATCTTAAACTGCTTGATTCCCTCATCTTTCTCCCCGGCTTGAAAACATTTATCTCCGATGAATGTAGTTGTAGGTACAACGTAAGCACAATCGGGTCGAATCACATCATGCTTCCTCAATCAGGCCAAGGTGGCGGTTAGGAATTAGCACTGATACATCACGGCTGAAGCAAGGTGGTGGAGGTGCAACTGGTTGCTGTGACAACCCGACCGAAGTTGATGGTAGCTCGAACCATATGCGTGCAACATAACAATGCAATTCAGTTCCACTGAAAACTAACTCACACACCAAGATACCAATCTCCTGTGAAACTGTCCCTGTAAAAAAATCTGCAATGGATCATACACATCAGGCGACCTCAAGGATACAACTATCAAAGATGACACTAGCTCTATGGTAGGCTCTGTTAGATGATCTACAAGAGTCTCAATAAGAGGCTCTTCCACTTGTGGCTCTAGTTTTGTCTCATCAACAACTTCTGAATTTGGCTCATCAATAATGTCTAGCTCGACGATGACTGGAGGCCTGAATCTGGTTCATCAATAGCTTCTGGCTCTGGCTTGTCAGCAAGAATGTTTAAAATAACGGTAACATGACGATAACGTTTTTCTTTTGTTAGGTTAATATAGGTTATAACGCAATGCATAACGTAGGTTACACGATTTAATATTTATTTAATAAAAATAAATATATGTACTATATTTAAGAATCTTTATAAATGGAAAAATAATTTTAAAAAAATATAAAAAATATCAAAATAATATATAACACATTAGCAAGTCTCACAACAAGTTTTAGCAAGCATCACAATAATTTTTCATATTCACAAGTTATAATAAGTTTGCAGACATAACAAATTTCATAATAAGTTCGCAAACATAACAAACTGTAACAAGCATGATAATTGAATTATAACAAGTATGATAATAAGCATGATAAGTTTTAGCAATTATCTTTTGATAATATTATCTCAGCCAATATTTTTAGTAATTATCTCTCTAACCTCTCCCTTAGATATTTCACTCTCTCCTCTCTCTCCCTCTCCGATCTTTCTGCTCTCCCCTCCCCCGATCTCTCTCTGCTCTCTCTAGACCTGTCTCTGCTCTCTCTCCCTGGAGAGAGCAGAGAGAGATCAGGAGGGGTAGAGAGATCAGAGGGAGAGAGCAGAGAGAGAAGAAATAGCTTACATGTGCTTGGAGATGATGCCGGCGAGAACCACAACGGAGAACCTCCGCTTGGAGAAGACGCTGACGAGAACCACCACGACGGAGAACCACCAGAGGTAGGTTTTATTCTTCTTTTTCTTCTCGGCGTCGACAACTAGTTGCAGAGACGGCGGTGAGATTGCAGAGAAGATTTTCTTGGGGGATTTTTTTTTGCCCTAGACCGAGCGAATTGGGTTTTTTTTATAAAAAGTCGACTTGCATCATAACGTAAGTTATGGTGCATTACGTTAACGTAACGTAACAAACGTTATGGGCAAAATAACCATAGTTATGAAACATTGTGTTTTTTAGCCTGTTACGTAACGATTGGTCGCCATTAGGTTATATAACGAGTTATATAACAGGTTTTATAGAACACTGGTCAACAATTTCTGGCTCTAGCTCATTTAATTGCTTCTGGCTCTTTGTAAATTGCCTCAAATGAATAAAGATGTGGAGCATACAAAGTATGAAGAAGACATTTTAAGACAAATCAACATCGATAATCGATATGATTGCTTTTCCCTAGCAATAAGCCTTTTCAACCAGCTTCATTTGACATAATGACACTTATGTTCAGAAGTTAGAACAAAATAACTGAAGAAAACTTCAACATTGCTTTCCCATTTTTCATATTCATAATGATCATCAGAAACCCGAAAACACGGGAGGATTGCTTGTATATTCTGTTTAACTTCCTTTTGATCATCCTCAGTAGGTATATATTTACCACAAAAATAAAACCCATGAATAAAATTCAGTGCATAACGATTAGATGCTACCGAAGAATCTCAGCGGCTTAAACTGGACTCAGATCAGGCTGGAAACGGGGTCTGAAACATTGATCTTCTACTGCAAGAACAATACGACACCAAATAGAGGTTTGTAGAAGTCAGTATGTTGTCCAATTACCTCAAACTTTTCCCAATATCTCAAGGATCAGTAACACATCCAAAGCTTTAAATAGAACGCGAATCGGACTCCGAACGGGCGACAAATGGCCTCTGGACTGCTGTGCGCTGCGCTCAGTCGAATTTTTCGGCTCACGATGAATAGTGTTATTTGAACAGTAAAGTTACTGTTCACGGAACAATAAATTTTTTTTGAGGGGGGAGGCGAAGGTGGGGAAGGTGAACAGTAACCAGCGAGTTACAGTAGCAATAAATTTTACTCTTTTTTCACCCTTTTTTCTTCAAGAAATTTGGCTCTGATAACAAATTGATGTAGGGATGGAGGGGATTTTAGGGTTTGTGGTGCGATTTTGGTGGAACTGGGGATGAATAGTGGAATTAGGGATTGGATATGTTCACGGATCACAACCCGAATTTGGCTTCACCGCCTGGTTCAATTAATCCATGAGATTAAATCAAATAACACAAGTTTTCACAATGGAACCAAATTTTAATTCAAATCATCATTGTTTAGAAATTCAATACATGGCTATATATAGCCTACATTACACGCATTATATGTGCAATTATTGATAAACTCAAATTTACCCAAATCAAATTTAATAACTCCTAAATCTCAATAAAATCTATCCAATCTAATTAAAATAATCTGAAATTCTATTAAATTTAAAACCGTTTGATTTCCCATCAAAATGAGTACATTTGCGAAAGCCTAGGAGTCAGCACATTGCTTGATACTAAAAAGTCTCTGGCAATTTCTCATGATAGAAATATGCTAATCTTATTCTTAGAAAAAGAAAGAAAACAAAAAGAAAATGAAGGGGAAATATTCAAATCTCATTGTAGAATTCAGATAGTCATTCTGAAGTCTTTGCCAACAGTTCCATTCATTCATTTGATTCACTCTTAGCATAGTATTGATAATCATGCAACAACACCTATAGTCCGACCTGATTATTTATCATTTAATCTATTTGGATCAGAATTTGCGGATGAAAATCTATCTTTGTTTGATTGAATTTGGATATCACAATTAAGCATGTTTCAAGAGGCATTTACACTTAGGCTAGAATCCCACCAAATCTTGCGATTTATTTTTGATGGCCGGATCCAATGCCTTTATCCGTACTTAGCTTTCATGATAAGGATTGCCTGGATGGTGGAGATTTTGGACTTTGTGTGCTGTTTAGTCATGACTTCATGTAGCCTAAATTTAAGTTCATTTCTGCCAATTATCTTTTTGAGTACGGTTATATGGATTAAGAATACATGAGTTAGTGGCTAGTATGTAGCAGTATGGTGGTGGTGGAAGGATAGGGTAGTGTTTTTCTTTTCATTTAGAAAAGTCTTCTATGGCTGCTGGTGGTCTCCATTGTAAACGTTTGATACGTTTGATTTTACCAGTAAAGAACTTGATTTATCTATAAGTTGAAGCCTCATTTGGGAGTTTAGTAAAGTGCGCAAATTCATAGTTTTTATTGTTATAGTTATGGAGTGAATTGGGAAAGATATAATGTTCAGATATCCAACTAGAGGACCAACTTTCTGTCTTCCATTATAGGTATACTGGTGGAATTTATTGTCGAAAGCGCCATAATTTTTTATATGTAGTTCATGTTGGTGAACTTGCTAGTTGACCTTTCCTTTGGTACTAGTCTCTGGGGAACTTATGTACGTTCCTCAAATCTTGAGAATTATCTAATGTGAAGATGAATCCTTCTTAGTTGCTAACCAGCAAAAAAAAAATTGAATACTTTTCATAATGTTTTATGCAAATATTTCACCGGCAATATTTCTTTGGTTTTGTTAAAACACTACTGAATTTCTTTTCAAGTTATCTGGCTCCTTTAGGAATGATTTGAAAGCAAATCTTTTCCATTAAAATTCAATGATAAGAAAGCCTAATCAGAGATGTACTCTATTCAAGTTGATCTACATCATTCAGTGCCTAGAAATAAAAAATCGGGTGATTTTAAATTTTTTCCCCCTATAAATCAAGTAAGCATAAAATGGGGCCGGAAGTAGCTTAATGTTTAGTTTAACAGGCTAGAATGTTTGGAACCTTATAAAAACTGGTGCGTAAATGTTTTCAAGTGCTTAGAATCTTTAGGTCATAATCAAGGTTTTCATTAAAAATTTGTACACCCTAAATGGTATATATAAGAAAACATGCTATTTTAGCCGTTCATTTTATGCTACTTCATACATACATGGGGGAAGAAACTCAAAGGTCCACATTATTTTTTGATTTTCTGGCAGTTTGAAGTAATGTAAATAAATTTAACAGAATGGATTTTCATTTGAGTAGCTGATTTTTGAAATTGAATGGAAAGTATTAGCTTCCAAATTTTTCTAGAGGTAGCCTAGTAACTCTTTTCTTTCCTTTGTTGGTGTTCCTAAATTTTATTTCTCATGGACTAGTTGGATTATTTTATCTACTTGATAATATAACAATTTCCTCCTTTTTTATATTTATTATTTCTCATTTTCGGGCATAAGAAGATGTTTGTTAAAATAATGTTCCACATTGAAATTCTTTCAAGACATTGTGGATACTGGAAGTAGATTTGATGGGCGTGCTTAAGGACTTTTATGGTATTTTGATATAGTGTAGTGCTTTTGAAGCCATCATCATTCTAGTTCTTTATGCAGAAGAACTCCCACACTTGATGCATGCAATATTGCTTATGTGATATAGTGATGTTCGAACACTGAATTTTGGTTGTTTTAGATAAATATTAAGAAATTTTCATGAAGAGAGTGGGCATCAGAATTTCATGAAAATAGATGGAAATTTGTGAAGGTAGTTGTATCAAAAAGTTGAAAGTGCAAGTGGGTCCTGGGGTTAGGTTGAGGTTTGGCATGATTATTGTAACCTACAGGTGTTTTAGGTTGTTCCTCTGGAAGTTGACCCTCCTAGTCTCTGTGATAGGTAAATAATTAGTGGATGTAAATGATGTAAGTTACTTTATGCATATGCTTTATGTGCGTGTTTTTTGGTCCGGCAAAATGCATAATCAGACTATATTCTTTTACGCAGGAAAAACCCTATGTTCTCACTTTTTAAACGTTGGCATATCCAAAAAAAATTCAGAAAACATGTGCGGAAGTTTCTAAGTACTGTAAAAATTAAACCATTTATTCGATGTTAGTAAATGAGTGTAGGAACTAGTTGGATAATGAGTGAGGTAACAACCAACTTCTTAAACAATAACCATAAACATCTATCTTAAAATTCTTAACAAGCATCAACATAATGAACTAATAACAATAAAGGACTTCACACTAGACAATTAATAACTAAACAAGTACTAAGTAGTAAGAACTAATTACTTTCCAGTTATGCAGCCTAATTGGATTATGCGGCTCGATGACCCTAGATGGATTAGTCCAAAAACTCTGGATAATAGATTTTATCATGCAGTTTGAAATTTTGGGAAAAGGTTTCGCTGTTGTAGCTGTTGTCGTTCTCTGTAGTATAATAGCAGCTATCAATTGCATTCTTTCATAAAAGCCTTCCATTTTCTTCCTGTCAAATGTTAACTATCTGATCCTTTTCACTGAGAACCTATGATACAAGACACGACACGGACACGGACATAGGGCATGGGACACGGAAAAATTCAAAAAATTAGGATACGGGGATACGACATGCAATATTTATTATTATTATTATATGTAGATAAATTTATAAAATATCAATCAATAAATTAAAATATTAATCAACAAGTGTACAAGATATAAAATATCATAAGTTTATAATAAAATACAACCGAAAATCATAAGTTCACAAGGTTTCAACTGAGTTAACTAACAAACTATTATCATAAAACCAAAATTACAATTGTAATCATGCCTCAAGGATTAAGAAGAAGTTGAAGCTAGTCTAATGACTTCTTCATTATCTCTTTCTTCATCATCCACAAACAGCACAGCCTCTATTTTAGGTCATCAAGAGAAAAATAGCAAAATCTAGAATACTAGAACACTAAAATGAGTCAAAGTCATATCCGCCAGTATCTCACATCCTTGTTTCCTCTTCATTATATTTATCTGAACTTTGAGAAAGCAAACGAAGGTTGTTATGCACATGCACTAGATCTTCCGCTCGTGACTGGGTTAATTTCTTCCTCTTTAAGGAGTGAAAAAAGAAGATGTACTTAATTCCTCTTACTACAAAAGGAGGAACATGGTTGGCTATAAGCTTTAAAGCTAATGCTTATAAATTTGGAGTTGAGGAACCATAAAAGAACCCACCAACACTTCGGATCCATGAATCATCAATCACTGAGAGAATCAAAATTGGCAAAAGCACCCAAAAGGCCGAAAATCTAGCATACTCCATGCCCACCGCCCGTCATTCATCGGGGGTGGGATAGTATCTCTTCAAACACTTCCTCTTTTGGAAGAGATCTCTCATCATGATAGGAGAGCTTGTCGAGTTATATCCTTATTAAGCCAAACGTCAAGATAATACCTATTAACATAAAGAATAACCACAATAAAAAATAATTGTGTTAAGAATATGAATTATAACATAAACTAGATTACCTTGGAATCAAAGAGTGCCAAACATTGAAGCGGGTGTTACTCTTATTCCATCGATCCGGAAAGATT